>JASGXE010003825.1:0-25444 GCA_030068105.1 Sinentomon sp. SZTP_YWyxl
GATGACCGCATCGCATTTCCTGGTGTCACGACCGGCCGGAAAGAGCACCGTCACAGCATTCCGAGTCACGCAGGTGCGCGTTGAAGTGGCCCAACCGCATGGGAGCGTTGCATCACAAGGCTATATTTTAATCATTTAGGAGCTGAGCTGGGACTTTTCTCGGAGTGACAGTCACGAGTGAGAGGCAAGAATCTCGACACTTGCAAAAAATGCGCATGGCCGAAATTGCAATTCATGATGCAGTTTGTCCGACTCTATTGACTGCTGCACACTTACGCAAGAAAAGGCCATTGATCCGAGCAGCCAAACTGGTATGCGGTAATGGAGGATTAGCTCTAGTCTGTCCCCTAGAATTTGAAACATTTGGATGATGCAATTGTGCCTCGTGATCATCACCGTGGTAAAATCCGCATGAACGAATGACGGTTTGAGAATTTAAAGTGACAGTTTTTGCCATTAAGTCTGTGGTGAGCTTAAAATTGTGATCTAATTTGTCCATGCTGAATCAAATCAATTCGAGACTCGGCGGCGTTCGGCCTTTGTCCAGGCTGGAACACTGGGAAGATTTGATTTGCTTTTTTGATTTTGGACTGGATGACAGGCATTTTAAATCTGCGTTTTTTTTAGTCAAACCCTGCGTACAGCATCGGGAAAATTAATGGAGCCAATAACGTAAATTAAATGGCAGAAATGGTGTTGCCCCTGAAATTTTCCTTTACTTGCGTCCTTCTTTTCACAAAGAAAAAAGTGTCGTGTTTCATCAACATGTTGTGACATCTGTTTCACAGGTTTTTTTTAAACAGTTTTATTGCATTTAGAAAAAAACTTTCGATGTTTTTCTTCTTCATTTGGTTGGACGCCAATGCATTAGTTCCAATGCACAAGTTCCAATGCACAAGTTCCAATGCATAAGTTCCAATGCATAAAAGTGCTTCCAAACAAAGAAGGCACCGCGCCAAAATTCAATGCAGGGATGCGCAAATTCAAATCCGCGAATCTCTTTTCACCATGCCTTCTTAATATGAATGCGGCATTTTGGGAAGGATTTCTCGAAGCGTCCGTCGTGGTCGAGTGGTTACGGAACCTTGCTGTGAAGCGAAAGAACCCGGGTTCGATTCTTGGTGCGCCCAAAAATTTTTCAATTCTATTTTGCATTCAAAACGCATTCTCCAACGCGTAATACCTGCTCGCAGGTTGCACAGCACAGCCAAGAAACACAACCTTTTTTTCGCGTCGTTGTTTTTCGGACAAACATGCACAAATTGTGACGGCATGGCTTTTTTGTTCAGCATTTTGAGATCGTTTGAATAAATCCCATTCGAGATTTCTTTTTTTGGGTTGAGGCTGGTCTTGATTTGGCCACAAAAATTTCCAAGGCGTGATAAATTCATTTTGAACGACCGACAAACTTTGTTCATGGCAAAATTTCAAAACGTTAGACTTGTGAACAAATAATGCATGTGGCCAATTTCGGCAAAGCAACCCCCAATTCTGGGGCATGTTTTGCAAACTCATCGCCAACAAGTCAAAATAAACAAATCAGAGCCGTCAAACAACGCAACCAACCTAAAAGTTTTACAATGTCACACACAGCAATTTTATCAACCGGTGCAGAACTTTGCCGAACCAGGAAGATCGAGAATTCAAGTTGATGCAAATGAAAGCGATGAAAATCTGATGAAAGTGCAGAACCGCCGAAAATGCTGACGGATATTATGGCTTTGCTGCAATAATATTTGTGTAGCCCTGCTCTTTCCCGTCCTCCACCCGCTCTGTTCTCTCCGTTTCAGCGCGATGCCTTCTTTGTTTGGACGGACTTTAGTTCCAATGCATAAGTTCAAGGAAAAACCTTGGTGCTAAATTTTCGTCGCGGAATCAAAAATATCATTGACTATACCGAAACTGCATTTAAATTGCATGTGTGGTTCCATTAATTTTCTCAGCACTGTAACATACACCTCCTTCAATTTTACGAAGCAGAAGAAGAAATTCGATTGAAATTTCTTTGGGAAGCAAATGCGGCAACGCCAGATATCCGGCGTTTATTTTGTGATCAAAGCCAATTATCTATATTCACATCTTCTTGCGCAGAAAACGCTCAACTTGCACCGATCGGTTGCTCTAGTGTCGATGCGTGCGGGTTTTCCACGCCCGTCAAGTTGGCCCCCCGTCCCATTCAATTTTAACAAAACGTGCATTCTTGGCAGGATTTCTGAGAAAATACAGGTCCTTCGATTGTATTCCTGAATAAACTCTTGCATTCCTATTTCAAATTAGCAAGATATCATTTCCAGTGCCATCGGATAGCTTGTTGCCCACTCCAATATCGACAGATCTTTCGGTAATATGTGGTTATTGCAACGAAAAGACAACGTCTAGCGGCAGAATTAATGTGTTTTTCCCATTTAATTGTTGCCTCCGAAACTTTTCGTTTCTTTCATTTTTGTTCTTCTATAGGCAAAGCGCCAAATTCAACAGAGCTTTCTGGAGATGTCAGATTTTGACCTTGGTTTTAAAGAGAATCTTTAATTTCTGCAACATCAAAAAATCTGAACAGTGGCAAATTCATTCATCAGAGCTTTCTGGAGAGGTCATATTATGACGTCGGCTTTTATTTCCGCAGCATGGAGTTTTTTGCAATAGAATCTGAAAAGTATAGCAATTTGAGTACATTAATTCCCCGCCACTCTAAAATCTGAATCTATGTCAAGTTTCTGTTACACTTGGACTGGTCGCAAAATAAATTACTTGTTTTATATCAGTTTGCACCATGCCAGTTTTGTAATATTCCGCATATTCTTTTGTAATATTCCGCATAATATTCCACCAGTTTTGTAATATTCCGCATAATATTCCACCAAAAATTCAGATTTTTAGCTATAGTAATTTATTTTGCGACCAGTCCAAGTGTAACAGAAACTTGACATAGATTCAGATTTTAGAATTGCGGGGAATTAATGTACTCAAATATATACATTTTCTAAGAAAAACTTGTTGACCGGCGCAGATCACTTTGGAAAACCATTGGGATTATTGCTTCAACCTTGCGTAACTATACACAGCGCAGAAAAACCAAACTGGTGTAAGTAACAAGTAACAAAACTCTTCAGCCTTTAAGATCAGGTTTCGCCCAAATATTGTGGCGTGTTCCCATTTTTATCGTGAAACAGTCCTAATTCCCGATAAAAATTACTGCGTATTTATTATTGTTAATGGTGTCCGATAGCCTAAACTGGGTCAAACTGGTGCTGTGTTGTTTGGCCATCCACCACCAGTGGGTCAGCATAGCATTTAATATGTTTGCTCCTTTCAATTTCAAAGACGCGAGAGTGTGGTAACAGACTTTTCTGACGTCAAAGACGCAGGCGGCAACATCTGGCGATACGCATCACATGTTTGGCAAAGCGTCTTTAAGGGGTCTCCCCTTAAAGCGTCTCCCCTTTAAGGCGCTTTGTGTTTGGCGAGGAACTTGCACTGGGGGCTCAGGAGGAAAGGGAAACGCCCAACAGTGCAGGAATAATTTCTGTCTACAGCTCATTCCACTTGAAGATAAGAGCTGAGAATGCTTCACGTTCTTCCATTTAAATACACAGAGAAACTTTAATTTCTGTGCCGAGAATGAAGTTTTCGACCGAGTTTTCATTGTTGAAAGAATTCTGAATTCATTCTGAGCACACTTGGGAGCATTCTTAGCTCATATCTTCAAGTGGAATGAGAAGTACTTTATTTCGTTTCTATTTTCTCAATTCGTGTCGATTCAAAAAGAAAATATCCCATGACTTTTTACTCCAATAATTTTGTCAGGGGATGATCAGAGGTGTTGCCCACAGGATTGGCACTCTCAGCTCAATGTTGCACAGATCTGCAACGGCTGCCTGGGTTAAAACTGTGCTGACACCGGTTGCGCAATATCCATTGATGGCCTTCCCAGAAGCCTGCGCAGGTAAGGCCAAAATGCCTGGCCATGTGTCTGTGCCACAATGAATTCCAAATGCAGAACTGATAACGGTCTTGTCATCCATTCCTTTATTTCAAAAACAACTTTACTCCAAATCTTTTTTTCCTTTGACTGTGAGGGATTGGAACGCTCTCCCTTCCTCTTAAGAGCGTTAATATCCCTCATAGTCCGAGGAAAGAAAGAGTTGGAGTATAAAGTTGTTTTTGAAAAATTTGGAATTTTGAAATTTTGACATTTTTATTAGTCTGACGAGCCACAGAATTTCTGAATTGGTGTCCATGCATGAAAGGTGTTGAAAATACGTTCTATCCCAGCGGGGACGAATGTATTTTATTCTCGGTAACAAGACATAATAAATTGCACTTTTATGTCCAGGCCAAAAAGCCCCAGAAAATAACGGCAGGCCAGAACGGAGAAAAACAAATAGGGGAAAAAGTTTCGCATGTGCATGGTTTCAAAAGCTCGCGGACTTTGACCTGAAGGTGATGGAATACAAGAAATTCGGACTTCCTACCGAGAATCTCTGAAATGGACATTTTCTGGGAGCAGGCTTTCTGGTTCATCCTGTTTTAACGAAGCACAGAATAAATGGGACGATGTGCCTCCGTACGAGTGTCATGAATCTGCGAAGATTAATCCACAAAATGGCCAAAAGGTCGCACCAAGCTGCTTTCGTGGATATGTCTTCTTGTGCCGTGTTGGTGTCAGACAAAATGCACTCGTTTTTGTGCAAAAATGGCCATTTGAGTGGGAAGCTGAGTTGCAAATTAAACGAACAAATGTCACAGCTGGGAGTTTCAAGTTACGGAATAAAAGCGTTTGCCGTTTCAACTGGAGATTTTTGCCGTTTTTATTGCTAATTTGTGCAGAAGAAATCAGCTTTTGCAGCATCTCGGATGCGCAGGGATTACAGTGCAAATTTATGGACATCCTGGCTTGGGCCAATCCCGAAGACCGGACAGCATAAGTGCCTCCGTTAAGAGTCATAATTGCGATTGTTCAACTCCAAATGGCCGGTGCCAAGACACTTTCGCTGGAATGTTTCAGCTTGGGCAACAATGCATTTTAACATGGCCATTAGATGGGAAGGCTGGTTCTTTTAGGAACAAAGTCTTGTTTTGGACAGCTAGTTTCATTCGGAATAAACGTTTGGTTTCCAACCTGAATGTGTTGCCATTCTAATCTTGTGCAGAATGTCACGCTTTGAACAGCATTGGTGTCGCAATACAGTGTTCCATTTGTTTCCATGGACATCCTAAGAGTTGCCAAAAACCCGAGACTGTGCACTATAAGTACCCTCCTCTAAGCCTGTAAATATCATTTGTTCCAACTGAACTTCTGGCCTGCTTCAAGTAGGTATGTGAGTTGTGCGAATCACTGCAAAGTGTATTTTTGGCGTGGCAGAATATTCGCATGGCATTTTCACATTGAGGGCCGGGTCGCATAACTGGCCCGACCTCCCAAATTGGGAAAAGGGCCTGGTGTTTTTTTCTGCAGTGATGTTCTCATCATAACTCTGGACCAGATGAAAATTTTTGTTGCAACAGATCAAGTTTTTCGGGATCAGTGTGAGTGGGTCCCAACCTGCAACGGTGACCTTCTGGAATCATGAGGTTGTGTTTCCCCGATGTTTACCCTCACGTTTTCCGAGGTCGCTGCCACAAGCTTGCCTTCCTCGATTTGTTTTTGCCTCTTGCGCTGGCCCGTCACAGAGTTGACCCGAGACAAAAACCCGCAGAAACATGATTGAGATACTTTTACCCTCTTCTAACGTGTACAATTTTATTGTCACAATTTTTGTTTGGCCCCTGCCCAACTGTCACAAATTGTTACACATAAGACCCTATACCTGCTCGAGTGCTTTCCCTTTGGCTCCATTAAGCAAAATAGGAACTCCATACTTTACACCCCAAGAAAACTCTTTGACCCTTGGAAAAACACCACAAAACCTTTTTCTGCATACAGCGGTCACAACTAACGCAGGTTGAAAACTTACAGCACCAGTGAGATTTGCGTTCTTTGACAAGAACGGCAAAAAGCATCATAGTCTCCACTATTATCGAGAAACTTTTACGTCTAGCCGTTTGTCCTTCGCAATTACCCCAGAAGCTTTATGATACATTTAGCGTGTGTGAAAAATGTCAAATCTTACAGAAACGGGCTGACGAAAATCATCAGTAATTCCGCTGCAGACAACGGACTTCAGGATATTTTTCTCCTGCGAGGAGTCGTCTGAAGTAGGCCTTTCAACCCCAATCTGAAAAAGCAGAAGCCATCGCGAGATCAGCAAAATCACACATCTGTCTGGCTGACAAGCTCACGGTTTGCTCTGCGATTGGGTCGCCAGCAGCAATTCTCAAAGACAATTTTGTTGCGAAATCTGGTGGAGATCCCCCGCAATGTTGGACCGCAAAATGACAAATAAACTTGTGATGGCCCGGGTTCGCTTCTCGAACGCGTGGGAACTATCGGCAAGCCGGCTTGAAGCAACCCATGCAACAAAACAAAACCCAAAAAACGGGGAACAGCCGGCCGATTTTTCCTGCCACCGCGGCCGACCATCGCAAAACAATGGTTCCCTCATTTTCATTCATGTCAGAAAAAGCCATTATTTTTATGTTGTATTTCATGTTGTTTTTGGTGTTTCTTGTTCACAAGCAATCACACGCAGACCTGCGCGTACATGCTACTTACCAAGTCGCCATCAATAGCACATGCGCCATTGCGCCGCAAAACATCATGACGCTCGTGCAAGGCGTGAAGTTGCATCAAACCCTCTTGAAATCAGATGGCCTGCTGACAGACCTTCAAAATTTCTCCCACATGCACCTTATTCGGACTACCTTATTCGGACTCTGGGTCGACTCTACATTAAGAACATTGCGAGCTCCATTTGTGGTGACCTCCATTTGTGCTCCATTGAGCAACAACAACGTTGTGAGCTCCATTTTGGGGTGACCTCCATTTGAGCTCCATTGAGCAACAACAACGTTGTGAGCTCCATTTTGGGGTGACCTCCATTTGAGCTCCATTGAGCAACAACAACGTTGTGAGCTCCATTTGGGTGACCTTCATCTGAGCTCCATTGAGCAACAGCATTGTGAACTCCATTCGGTGAGCTCCATAGCTCCAATTGAGCTCCATTTGAGGTCAGGAAAATAGGAAAGGCTTATTCGTCGATACCAGCAGCTTATGGAACACGGCACTCTCTTGGATGAGGATTCAAGAGGCACCCTCTTGGATTTTGAATTCTCGCCTCGATTTCTGAACAAATATGCCATCTGATGATATTTACTGGTCCGTGCGTGTTGCAAATAGCTGCAAAAAGCTTGGCGCATTTGCGAGTCAAGAAAATAGAATGCGGTGGATCGAGATGCGGTGGAAGCGGCATTGAGAGATGAAGCGGATCGGCGGAAGACGCAAATTGTTGCAAAATTTTGCCGACCTGTTTGCATGGAATTCACGCCTGCGTTTCTAGGTGAGTATGCAACCTGGCATTTTTGGGGCATTGCGTGTTGCAAACCGCTTGAAATAGTTAGGCGTAATTTCGGTGGTTGCTCTGTGTTGGAAAATTCTCCAGATTTCTGCAGCGTTTTCTGGCATTGCAAGTGTTTTGCACACACTGCGCAGATGATTATGGCGACATTTTGACCTCCAACTGCGGAGAGATCATTGGACATACTCGGCGAAATGGGCATTTCACCAGGATCTGTTGGTGAAATGACATGGGAGTAAAAAGGTTTTGCTGACTTCCACGTGAAATTCAGAGCAAATATCAGATACCTAACAGCAGGAAACAGCACACTTTGCACTGGGTGAAATGAACTGGTCTATCCGCCGTTAGACATTCATCCAATGAAATCGTACAAATTGCACCAGGTTCTGAGGGCGAAATGACGTTTGAATGAAATTTGTTGCAAACCACAACTGGAAATCGCATGGCATTTCACCCGATTAAGCACTTCACCAGGCGAAATGAAGTGATCTCACCGCCGCGAGCGAAGCCATGGAATCGAGGCTATTTTGGCCGCATGAGGCGTCATATGGCCACCTGTACAAACGAGAGTTCTGGAGCGTTGATGTTTTGTATAAATGGCATAGTGATGCGAGAAAGATTTGGGTGCGTTCGTTCTCTTTTTTTTTTGTGTTGCCACCATTTTGCTCATTTCTCTGCACTGAACTCTCTCCATCCTCCATCTCTTCTTGAATTTTCCCATATTGTGCAAAATTACTATTTTATCTGGGGTGGTATCCTGCCCTGCGAGAAGTTAGATATCAGATTTCGTCATGAGGTCCGGTGAATGCACGTGCGATGATTGCAGTATTCACTTGGAACTGGAGTGCGGGCATACTCACAAAGCGGATTTAGTGTTTACACGACCGGAGAAAAGTTCTGGGCAAGACCCTCCGATATCTGTCAACCATACCAGGTTCTGTTCCACCTGTTTCGGAGGGTGCTCCTGTCGTTGGGACTGACTGTTTGCCTGTTCCTGATGGCCTTGCTTCCTCTGCTTCGGAGGACCTCATGTCCGCAGGAAATGTGCTTGTTTCTGATGTCTCTCCTTGTTCTGCTTTGGAGGAGACTTTAGCTGGGAGCTTAGCAGTGGCCGTCGCCGATGTTTCTTCCCAGCATGGTCATCCAGAAATTTCATCATCTGATGCCGTCAAAAGTTCCCTCGATGCAAAAGCTAAAAGTTTCATTAGCTCTTCCATCTCTCCAACACCGCTGTCATCGGTGATTTCCATTCCTACGGAACATTCCGATGGAAATTCCGGCATTGCAAATGCCATGCAGCCAACATCGGATGGCAGGCCGACTCTGACGACGATTTCAGAGTGCCCTGCGCGTTTCTCAACAGGGCCGGTTTCTGCTTTGACTTCATTGGCATCAGATACCACTTCTTCATCGGCCTACCACTGCGTATCTAGTCGGCTTTATCCAGTGATATCCGATATCTCGTCCCCCCAGTATTGTGGCCCCCATCAACGCCTGCTGCAGAATACTCAGATTCGTCCCAGGTTTGCATCAGCTCAGGCTCATGAGCCCGACCCGGTCAGGCCAACTGACTCGTCGTTTGAGTCACTGGCATCTCGCCCTTCCACAAGCGGCAGTAGTGATGCAAAAAAAGCCGGAAAACAGGCTCAGCGTTGCAATATTTCTCTTGGTGCAAATTGCGTCGACACCTCCAAACCGCCCTCTAAACTCGGCCGTTATCATGACCTTGCGCAGCAGGTTTCTTCCCCAGTGGCTGCACTGCAGGATTACGCAGTCAGTCATTTCCAGCCCGCCGTTGTCTCTCCGATGGAGCCTTCGTCACCTCTACAACCCTCTGGTGTGAGGGGAAGATCTCCACCGGCGAGGCCTTATTTTCCCAGACGTCAAATTCTGACTGGCTCACCACGTGATAAGATCTTGGTACTGGGTGACTCGTTAGTGCGAGGTTTAAATAAGTTATGGCGTCGCCCCGGCATTAGTGTTTTGTCGCTTCCCGGCGTCAAAATTGGGCAGCTGACAAGTTTCGTCCTGTCGTCTTCGTCGCTGCTCGCTAATATTGAGTCAGTTGTCCTCCATGTGGGGACTAATGATCTCAGGTTGTGCAGTAGTCCTGAATTTATGGTGTGTGCGCTTGCGGAGCTAGTGAGCGCGATAAAATTTAAAGCTCCAAATTTGCGAAATATCGCAGTTTCTGGTATTATCAAGCGATCTGACATCAGTTCCAGAATCATCCACGATATTAACAGTGCGTTCTGGAGGTTCTGTTCATCGAGGTCTATTTTGTTCGCTGATATTAACTACGACTTTCATCCAACGTGGCTCAAAAGGGACGGCTGTCACCTTACTGAAGTTGGCCAATTTGAATTAGTACATGCTTTTAATTTTTTTGTGAATACTTTGTCAAAAAACCGTTTAACTGCTCGTGGCATTCTGCCCAGGTAAATGCAAAGAAGTTACGCTGCTCCATCTCTGCTCCCCCTTCTTACACATCCCAATGCTCTAACGTAGAATCAAAATGCTCTGTGAGGTCTTTTTTTACAACTTTTTCGGCCAATTCATGTGTTCTTGATCCTCAAAGTTTATTGTCCTGCAAATCCGGTGCAGTGGGGGTTGATGTGTCTTCATTTTGCTCGAGGATCGTTGTTCATGACCAATTTCTTGCTTGCTCAATCTGCTGACAATATGGAATTGGACAGTTGCAGCCCTACCGCTGAACGTGCTGCTGCACCGTCGGATGTGAGATTATCGGTTTCTCCTAAAAAAAACCTCTCAGGGTCAAGAAAAAATCCATAATAGGTCAGTGCTGAAAATTCTTCATTCCAATTTCAGAAGTTTAAAAAACAAGGTGGCTGATTTCGGTCTTTACTTGAATTGCATGAGCCCGAAATTGTGGTCTGCACTGAAACATGGCTTTCTCCACTTGTTAAAGATTCAGAAATTTTCCCCCCTGACTTTAATGTTTTCAGAAGAGACCGAAATGATGGTGAAAATGCGGAGGTGGAATCTGCGTATGCGTAAAATCCTGCTTAAATTGTACTGTCCTTTTCTGCCACCCTGTTTATGAATTTTTGGTTTGTCTAATTTCTTCTGAAAATGGTTCTTTATGCTTTTACCTCGTGGCGGCTTACCGCCCTCATGATGTAAATGCAGTCTTATTTGATGCCCTTGACGAATGTCTCAATGGCCTTAAATTACTTGAGTGTGTTCGCAAGCCACTTGTGATTCTGGGCGACCTAAATTTGCCAAGTATAAACTGGAAAGATGGGAAGGTTGAACCAAACCCGTTGTATGGGCAAGTGTTAAATTTGTCTGCTCTCTCGTTTGCATCCAAATATAACTTGTTTCAATTCACAAACGCTAACACTAGATCCAAAAATCTTTTGGATGTGTCCCTCGTGCGGCCTACGGATATAGTTCTCAATTCATTGTGGAAGAGGGTATCTCAGATCACAAGCTGGTTTTGATGGAGTTAAACTTTTCTAAGCCCAAGGTTGAACGCACAAGTAAAACTGTTTGGCTGTATGACAAGCTGACCTGATAGCTATGTCTAATTTTCTTCTATCAAAATATGACGTTTTTCGCACAAATGTGCATCCAAATTCTAACGATGTTAATAAACTATGGGTTGTCTTTTCAAATATTGTTAGGGAATCCATGGAGCTATATGTCCCAAAAAGCAGATATTCTCGGCTGTAAAACCTCCCTGGTTTACAAAAGATCGTCATTCAAAAAAAAACTGAGAAAGCTCTTTCGCCGAAGGGGTCGTTCAGACCAGTGTGCTGCTGACTACAAACAGCATTTCGTGACTATGTTTCCCAAAAACATTCAGCGATAGAAAGCTTCCTCAGCTCCTTTCATGAAGGAGGTAAAGTCAATTCCAAGAAGTTTTGGAAATTTAATAAGAATATTAAATCCAATGGGAATGCTGTCCCATCATTGTTTGATAATAACGATGATCCTACCTCATTAGTAGCTGATGCGGCTGGTAAAGCAAATCTTCTCAATTCGACATTTGCTAAAGTGTTTAATAAGTCTTCGTTTTCCATACCTTCGTTTGTTATTGATTGTAAACCCTGTTTTGAATCTTCATCTATCATTTCTGAAACTGCTATCATAAATCGCATTCACAAGATGAAATCTAAAATTTCTGAAGGGGAGGATTTTATCACAGCCCGATTATTAAAGCTATTGCCATCTGTGTTCAGCAAATTTCTGTTGATAATTTTCCGCGCGTGTTTGGACGTAGGTGATATTCCAACCGCTTGGAAGCGGTCCCTTATAGTTCCCATCTTTAAAAAGGGTAAAAAATCAGACCCGTCAAATTATCGTCCTATCAGTCTCCTGAGCCAAAATTCTTCATTTCTTGAACGCAATAAAGTGCTTTCTCCTGCTCAACATGGGTTTAGGCCTGGCTATTCGTGTACGACCCAGCTTGCAGCTTTCGTGCAAGAAGTTTCCTTTGTGCTGGATTCGGGATCCCAAGTTGATGCGGTAGCTATTGACCTGGCAAAAGCCTTTGATAAAGTTGATCACAATTTGCTTGTCCACAAATTGGCCAATCTGCAACTTGATCCGAAAATTGTAACCTGGATTCGGGGATACCTTACAAATAGGGTTCAATCCGTCAGGATCGATGGGCATGTGTCAACTGCTATCCCGGTGACTTCAGGTGTCCCGCAAGGAAGCATCTCGGGCCCCTTTTGTTAGTTCTCTACATCAACGATTGCCTAGCCTTGTGAAATGTAAAGTTCGGTTTTTCGCGGTTGATTGTTTAATGTATGCTAAGGTTGATAGCATTTCAGATTGTTTGGCTTTGCAGGCGGACCTTAATGTGTTCGCCACATGTTGTACCAACTCAAACATGGAAGTTAGTGTAGGGAAATGCAATTCTATTACCTTTGCTACAAAACGATCCCAGTTGAGTTATCCATATTCCCTGTGTGGCCTCCCACTGACTAAACGCTCTGAGATAACCTATCTTGGTGTTATTCTTGACAGCAAGCTTAAATGGCAGTCTCATCTGACTCGTATTGCAGCAAAGGCAAATTCTGCTCTTTATTTTTAAAAACGGAACTTCAAGAAATGCCCACGTAAAATCCGAGATCTTGCTTACAAAAGTCTCGTTCTGCCAATAATGGAATACGCATCCCCTGCATGGGATCCATTCCTCTCAACAAACTGTCACATCTTGGAGGCAGTCCAGCGCCGTGCTGCGAGGTTTGTTATGGGGGATTACGGGCGCACGAGTAGTGTCACTCAAATGATGATCTCTCTTGGTTGGTCATCCTTGGCAAATCGCAGGAAAGTGGCCAGGTTGCTTGCACTATTTTTGATAGTATCCAATGTTGGTGGATGGGGTGAGTTGTTGGTCCATGTGAAGCAGCCACATTATTATTCTCGCCGTGACCATAATTATAAAATCAGGTTGCTAAATATCGAAAAGGACGTTGGGAAATTTTCTTTTCTTCCTAGAACTATAGCTGAGTGGAATCAATTGCCGGCATCCACCTTCAATCTCCCCTTAAGCATTCCTATTTTTCAACAACGTCTATCTGATTATTTCTCTTGAATCAATGTCAGATTTTATGCTATTTTCATGGTTTCTGCTGCTAAGTACTTAGGGATTGCATACTTATACGTGTTAATGTTTGTTTTTCGGATATAATTTTGCATTTATCTCTGATTGTTGTAATAATTGTATCTACAACGTTGATATAAGGGGCAACCCCAAAAATAAACGATTCAATTCAATACCTTTGTGCAACATCATCAACCTGTGGCTGACACGTCACACGAAAGTAAGCCCATTTCAGTGTGTACATTTTGCATTTTTCAGAACACCTAGTAGTAAGCTGTCAACCTGATTCGCAATGACTTTGCGATGATTTTAATCGTTTTTTGAAAAAATGGTCCAACCAACTGAATGGCTGAAGAGCGCAAGAGGTGTGCAGTGAGCAATGAGCAATGGGCAGTTACTGGTTTTGGCATTATTCATCTCCAAAAAACCCGATCCATTAACCATTTCAAAAATCACTTCATCCAAGTAATACGTAGGTATTCGGATAATATTCCTTGTGCAATGGCGAAAGAAAAAAATGCAGGCTTGTGGCATCCAGGACAGAAAATACAGGGTCTTTCGAGAGTGTTGAACTCGAGGCTCACATCTGGACAACACACCAACAATTTCACAGTGTGAAAGTATCGCTATGTAAATTCACAGGCTCATTTCTACACCCGAAAAACAGCCCTGATCGTAATGTGATGAAATTGAACAATGCTAAAATTTGTCATTTCCTATTAGTGCGTGATGGCCGAGCAAATTCAGACCAATGACATCATGAACCATTCTCCCATGAGCCAAGACAGCTACACGTATACAGGCTGCAGGCTAACGCCAACTTCTTTGAGGACATCTCAAATCCTTTGTCCTGCCTGGGAAGCCAATTGATGTGCAAGGCACTTTCAACTGCCCAAAAGAATCTCGGAAACCATGCATTACCCCGTAAGACAAAACGCTGGAAGCTAACACAAAACGCTAACGCATGGCAGCCTAAATTCGTGGGTGATAGAGTCCAACTTTTCGATTTTTTCATTTTCCTTGAATTGGCACGGAATAGGTTATAGAATGGGTTAGGTTCGGTTAGAGGATGGGTTGGGAATGAGTTGCGAACAGGTTAAGCCAGGTTAGGGTTAGGGTCAAGTTAGTTTAAATCGAATAAGCGGTTTTAATGTTATGACGTATGAATTGGCTGTCTAGCCTAGCCGCTAGTCAAAACGCTTGGACGGCTAGGAATCTGTGACTGGGCCAAATGACGATTTCTGAGTGGGCTCACCCTGTATAACAAGGTTTCCAAACTTCTGATTCCGAGTGGACCATTTGCAGTTATCCACGCGTGAACAAGTGTGATGGACTGGACCATCTTGATCTGTCGTTGAGATATGGGTCCTGCTGAAGCGATGCGTAATGGCGTTCGTTTGGCTTGGCGTACACGTACCTCTCCATGGCGTACCTTTGGCAGCGCACAGTTCCGTTGCACCATGATTCGTCCATGACAAGGCAAACGGCCGATCTCGTCACGGCAGAAAGGAGTGGCTCGCGGTTCGTCCGAGATGACCTCCACAGCTCAGCGGAGCATTTTTGTGAGATTTGAAACGTGTCCGCAAGTGGAGATAAAATGCCCGGCGCATGGGATCGCTGTTCAGAGAGGCCCCGTTTCCGTGATAATGGCAATGGCGAAGGCAAAGCCGGCCCAGCAAAACCCGGAAGGAAACGGCCAACATTCCAGCGAACCCATTACCGAAACATGAGAATAATTTGAACTTTCAGCGGTGATTCGTGCAGGCAGGCCTGTTGCCCGAGCCCGGCAATTGCGGGCCGAGATTTAATGCCGGCCCGTCGCCTGGCTCCGCGTTCCGAGATTTGATGATAGATAATGAACTGAGGGACACGACACAGATTGCTTCAAATGTGTTCTTTTTCCAGCCCTGTTTGCTGTTTCATCATTGCGGGATCTTGCTTCGTGCTTCGGACCGTTCTTTGTAGGTCGTAAGGTTAAAAATTTTCGCACCGCGAGCGAACTGATAAATCCACACGTTTCTTTCACGTGCATGACAGAAAGGGATTACGACATGGGGATCTTTCTGTTTCATCAAATGAAACAATTCTTCAACTCCGTTGAAAAAGGAAAAATCGCCAGAAATTCATCCGAGTGGAGCGTTGAGATTTCCTTCATGGATTCGTTCAATAAAAGAGCTACTGTTCTCTCGGGGGGTTCCAAAGGAGGAGGTTTCTCTGGTCTTCGGACTGGGGTTTTCCCCCACCTCCAACACGGAGCTTCACATGCAATCAACAAAAAACGTTGACGAAGATAGAGAAAGCTGAAGGGAAGAAGGGATGAGCAACACTCGAGGGATGGGGAAATAGAGAGGAATGTTCAGGGCGCCAAAAATAATAAAAACAGACCCCTGAGGGGACAAGGGGTTGGGAGATAGATGCAACTGAATTGGTGGAGGAGTGCCGATTGCAATTCGGGGAGAAATGCAGAATGGGCGTGAGCTTGATTGGAGATTAAGACAGAGCAGCTTTGTGGATGGATGCGGAGATAAAATAAAAAATTGATGAGGGGAGATAGATATGGGCAGAATGATGAGGGGAGATAGATATGGGCAGAATGATGAGGGGAGATAGATATGGGCAGAATGATGAGGGGAGATAGATATGGGCAGAATGATGAGGGTGAGTGAGACAGAGGACTAAATTTTTTTTTAATGGACATTGGGTGACAGATAAAGGCAAGATGGATGAGGGTGAGATGGATTTTGGGATACTGGATGCGGGGATGGCAGACAAGAGACAGAATGAATGGGAGACAGATGGAGGCAGCATGGATGAGGTGGGACGAGGTAGAGATATGAAATTGTTGACCAGATAGAGGCAGAATATAGATGAGAGGGGAGGGAGGCAGTTTGAGGCAGAATGGATGCGGGAGCAACAGAAGGAAAATGGATAAGGGGATATGACTTTAGAATGGATGCGGGGACAACAGACGGAAGCAAAATGGACAAGGGGATATGACGGTAGAATGGATGCGGGAGCAACAGACATAAGCAAAATCGACAAGGGGATATGGCGGTAGAATGGATGTGGGGGTAACAGATACCTACAGGCAGAATCGATGTGGGGGAAAATAAGCAGAGGCACACTGGATGGGAATTTTATAGGGCGAGATAAGTGGCAGAATCACTGCGGGAGACATGGATGCAGAATGGATGCGGTGACAATAGATGGAGGCGAAATGGATAGAGATAGAGACAAAATGGATGCGGTGACCAAGATGGAGGCGAAACGGATAGAGAGAGAGAGACAGAATGGATGCGGTGACCACAGATGGGATAGAGGCAGAATGGATTCTGGGGTGGCAGACAGAGGCAGAATGGATGCACAGGCAAAGTTTTTTTTTTAGAATAGACGTTCCTTGTATTTAGGGGCATCAGCCCCGCTTAAATACATGTCAATTTTACAAATTATTTACAGTGAAACAAGACAACGAGCAGACAAATAATCACGACAAAGCAAACGATAACAATGAAATAGTAACTAAATAGGCAGTGGACAACATAACGATAAGGCAAACGATGAATTCAAAAAGAAGGATGGAGAAAAAGGTTATGAGAGTTGAACCCCTGTCCTGCTCAGCAGAGAGCAAAATGTTCGAATAGAGACTGGTTTAGAGAACATCTCTCTGGGGATTTTGTTCCAAGTCTCAATAACATGCGGGATGAAAGACTGAGTCCCAATATTTCTCCTGGACTGAAATGGGCAGAGTTTAAAGGGATAGTCATGACTTTCAAAATAAGGGGCTGAGGATAAGTACTTCTGGAATTCTGATCAGCCCTCAACCCCATTGATGATTTTAAGAAGACAGTCAATGCGCCTGATGATGCGTCTTTTCTCCAACGAGTCCCATTTTAAGGTAGCAAGCATGTTTGTGACACTAGCTGTCCGGCGATAGTCATTCATGACAAAGCGCGCGGCTCTACGCTGCACTCTTTCTAATAAGGCAGAAAGATCACGCTCATGAGGGTGCCACACACTTGATGAGTATTCCAATAGCGGCCTAACAAAGCTGATATATGCTAGTTCTTTTAGATTATAAGTTAGATTAATTAGATGATTAATTAGATGATTAATTAATTTACAAGTTAGATTGGCCGGATCGGATGGATGTGAAGAAGACGCGGCAGAATTTACGCGCCACGAGAATACAGCACGCAGAGGTGCTCCAGGTTGCCATGCTTTACTGCACCTTCTTTGGCTGTCCTCACGACTCCTCTCCGACTTGAAATCCCCTTCTTCAAACCCCATCTTATGTGTCTTCTCTTGTATAATGACCACAAGTTAAAGACAAGGCAAATAGGCTGCCATAAAAACATCGATCACTTCTCCTTCCTCCCACGGACTATCCGTGAATGGAACTCCATACCTTCCCAGGCCGCCAATGCAATCGAACACATTGAACCTGCACAATGCAGATCCTGGTTTCTTGAAACCCTCTGCTTATTGATTTCTCAGCATTGATTCTCAATATTGTATTGATATACTTTTCTGAACTTTTGCCTGACGCTCGCTTTCCCATGGCCAGCAGACTCTTTTCCCGAGCTCTGTCTTATGCCCCGATCTTAGGATCAAATAAATAATCTTTCATACCTAATCTTTGAAGTTTTTCCGTATTGATCCAACTCTTCCCGTTCTAAACCGTTTCCTTGCTAAATTTTTCAATTTGTTGTGTTCTGTTTTAACAAAATGCACGTTTTCCAGTTCAAAATCGTGATTTTTTTTTCAGGGAAACAGAAATCCTTGTCTTTTTGTTTTTCTCGAACAACTTTCATGAGTTTTTACGAATGTTTTACCTTACGTATTTGCTCGTCAAGTTTTTCTTGTTTCGGGCCAACACATTCCCTTCTATTTCCAGGTTGACTTTGTTTATTTACCTTTTCAGGACATTTTTTGTGTTTTGTGTTTTTTCTTTACTTTTTCAGGTTAACTTATTGTCCTGTTCTTGCATGCTAAAAATTTGTTGTCCTATGCATACTTAAGTAGAGCTATGCAGCGAACTATAGTTAATTTTATGTAATTAAGAACTCACTGGTTTCCTGAAAATGCTATATCGAAGATGAGTGTAGTTGTTTGACCTCGTTGCGAAAGCCGATAATTGGCCACTGCCAAAATTCGCCACATGTCTTAGAAAGTTACAAAAAACATCTTGTGTTAATGCCGAATGGACGAGGGTGAGTGAGGCAGAAACGAAAAGAGGGAATCATTATGAATGAGGTTGGTAATTATGATTGAAAATTATCGAAGGAGGATCAGGGATACAGAAAATGATTCAGGAAACTTGTTCGGCCAGGTACCTGACATCTGGTGTACGTGAAATGCGAAAAACCATATTGCTGTTCGGCACGTCAACAACATGCTTTGCACCGCAGCGGTGTGTTCTGATATAAATCCCCGGTGCAATCAAAAAACCCGTTCCTCCCGCAGAGTTTAACTGTTTAAGCCGATGCGAATTTATTTTTTGCTGATAGTGAAAATTATACAGTGTGTCCTTTTGAGATGCCAAAAAGGTGCGATTGAAGGCATCTGAGGAAGCTGCCTAGTTCTGAAAAGGCACATGCCCTCGCCGCTGTGTTTTGCTGGGGACATGGAGTCGTCATAGAGAGGTTTGAGGAAAAAACACAAAAAATTGCTACTGATCAGATTTTATTAAAATCTATGCTGCAAAAATCGAAGATCCTCCTTTACAACCGAGGTCAAATTCTGACACCTGTTGAAAGCTTTGCTGCAATCTGACGCTTTAAATTCTAAATTCTACTGCCTGCATAAGAGCAAAAAAGAAAGGAAGGAAGGAAGGAAGAAAAGTTTCGGAGGGAACAGTAAAATGGGAAACACACATGTATGAATACATTAATTCCGCCCCTTACTGTACACACTGTAATCCTTTTGGTGCCTGTTGTTCAAATTTTTTCAAAAGTTGTGGCTTCTCAAGTCACCGTCGAAGGGTTTTTTGTTTCTCTGTTTTTTTTTTTTTATTCTTTTTGTCTCCTTGGTTCGCTTTCGTTTTCCAAACGGTCCAAGGTCATCGACCGGTCATCTTAAGGTCACCGATGGAATTTTTGTTTTGTTCTGCTTTTGTTTTGTTTTTGACTTCTTTTTGCTGATTTGTTTTCCAAGAGGTCCAACGTCACCAGTGGCGGATTAAGGTGTTTGGCACCCTGAGGCACGGATTGATTTGCGCCCCGATTAACAAAACTGCGCCGCAGGCGCAACTCGGCTGCTTGGGGAGGGGTTCAGGGAGGGGGTCTCCCCCTCCCCGAAGGGAGAAAATTTTTGAAAAATAGACCCGATAATGGCACTCATAATGCCCTCAAATTCACAAATTTTCAATTTTTGAAAATTTCACAAAACAAAAAACGCCTGGTGGCTCGCGCCCCACCGGCGCTCGCGCCCTGAGGCACGTGCTTCATGCGCTTCATTGACAATTCGCCACTGAACGTCACAGCTCGCAGCAGTCCCCTTTCTTCGTAAAGAGCTTGGTTAAACTGAGCCAACTGTGCCGTTATTCAATTCTCCATTTTGCAGGTTTTCTCCGAAGCGGATCTATAAGGCCCCCCACAGGTCACGTCCTTATTGATATTTCTCAAAACAGATTTCGTATTTGTGGCGCAATGCCGTGTTTTCATTTCTTTTTCGCTTTTATGGCGCAATGCCGTGTTTTCATTTCTTTTTCGCTTTTATGGCGCAAAGCCGTGTTTTCATTTCTTTTTAGCTTTTATGGCGCAAAGCCGTGTTTTCATTTCTTTTTCGCTTTTATGGCGCAATGCCGTGTTTTCATTTCTTTTTCGCTTTTATGGCGCAAAGCCGTGTTTTCATTTCTTTTTAGCTTTTATGGCGCAAAGCCGTGTTTTCATTTCTTTTTAGCTTTTATGGCGCAAAGCCGTGTTTTCATTTCTTTTTCGCTTTTGTGGCGCAATGTCGTGTTTTCATTTCTTTTGTTTTTTTTTTTTTTATTTTGTGGCTCAAAGTCGTATTTTCGTTTCTTTTTCGTTTTGTGGCGCAAAAAGCCGTCTTTCTGTTTCTTTCATCTGGGGCAGGTCGCAGGTGCGGACGTGAGTCCAACCACATCCCGATCGTGCTGGGACAGCATCAAAAGCTGAGCCTGTTGTGTCTGGCTTTTTTGCGAAGACCCTGTAGGCCCGAGGAGCAAGAGTAAAATAAATAATAAGTAATCGAATTCCGGCAATGCAATTTAAAAGTAAAGGAAACATCGGGGAAAAGAAACAGCCCGGAAGATTAGCATCGCATTCCAATCTCGGTGCAATTTTTTCGGGAGATGCCTTTGCGGTTGCGGACGGACGGCTAACAGCAGAGTCACGTTTCTGGTTGCTGCTGAAAACAGAATGAAAACCACGATGTATTGCTGTTTGTTGAGGCATGGTTGATCATGCGTACGACAGATGGGTGCTGGTGTTAGTGCAGTTGTGATGGGACCTGGAACATGCGACTGAAGAGAAGGACACGTTTTAGCCACCCAGATTGTCATTTTCCCTTGTGGCGCAGGACATCCCTTGCTTGAAAAAACAATGGGAATGAAGAAACCATGGGAAAACAATGGGGAAAATGTGGTGTTTTCATGCCAATGAAAACCACAGTGATGTGTCTCCCCATGGGAAACCATGGGGATCGCAAAAGCCCAGGATGGAAAGCCGGTTTTTGCTTGCAATTGGCCGATTTTTTTAAACGAAACCCATCTTTTAGGCCGCGGATTCTTTTATACAAAATTGCATTTATAAAAGAAATAATCTGCGGCCTATAAGATGAGCTTCGTTAAAAAAATCGGCCCAATGCATTTTCGAATGCGATCTGCGGGATCTGCCACCAAAATCAACCACAACTTTTCCTCGAATTTCCAAATTTCTGTTTTTTTTTTTGCATTTTTGATAAAAAAAAAAGCAATCAAAATTATTGGCAAAAATGCAGGATGAAAGATGAATTCGGAAATGACGTTGTGAAACAAATACGTTTGGATTTGTTTCTCGTGTTGCATGTTCTTAATTTTCCCCCGGCACAAACTCCCTTCTTCTCCTTTTCATTCAAAAGCTGCAATACACATCACCGCAAATTTCTCGTGTTGCAAACGCTTTATTTTCCCCAGGCGCAGTCCCTTTTTCTCCTTTTCATTCAAAAGCTGCAATACACATCACCGCAAATTTCTCGTGTTGCAAGCGCTTTATTTTCCCCAGGCGCAGTCCCTTTTTCTCCTTTTCATTCAAAAGCTGCAATACACATCACCGCAAATTTCTCGTGTTGCAAGCGCTTTATTTTCCCCAGGCGCAGTCCCTTTTTCTCCTTTTCATTCAAAAGCTGCAATACACATCACCGCAAATTTCTCGTGTTGCAAGCGCTTTATTTTCCCCAGGCGCACACTCTCCTTTTCTCCTTTTTCATTCAAAAGCTGCAATACACATCACCGCAAATTTCTCGTGTTGCAAACGCTTTATTTTCCCCAGGCGCACACTCTCCTTTTCTCCTTTTTCATTCAAAAGCTGCAATACACATCACCGCAAATTTCTCGTGCTGCAAGCGCTTTATTTTCCCCTGGCGCACACTCTCCTTTTCTCCTTTTTCATTCAAAAGCTGCAATACACATCACCGCAAATTTCTTGCGTTGCATGTGCTTCATTTCCCCAAGGCGTAAACTCCCCTTTTCCTCCTTTTCATTCAAAAGCTGCACTACAGGGTGATTCAGAAATCTGAACAAAAAAGTCTTTATGAACATTTGTTACACCTGCAGCAGGCAGCCTGCCCAATCTGAACTGAAATCTGTAGAAATAGCCCCACATAAGAGAAGATTGAAAACTAGCAAATATAGCAGGGGTTGTCAAGTGACTTTTGGGAAACCCTAAAGAGGGTGATTCAGAGATCTGAACAAAAAAGTCTCTGCGAACTTTGTCCGCAAATGCACCGTTAAAAGGGCCGTTAAAAGGGTTTTCTTTGCTTGTCATCTGGCGCACGTGCACTTTTCCAAAAACATTTGCGGGAGATATGAGCGTTCAAAATGTGTCGAACTAGTCAGCTGGGATCTTAGGTATCAAGCGCATTGCTTCACGCTCCAAGTTTTATCTAAAAGCATCCCGTGAACCAACGGTGGTGCAGTCCGATGCCAAACGATTCCACGTAATAAAGTTGTTCGTGAAACAAAGTTTTTGAAAAGCAGATTGTAATTTCTTGGAACCTGACACTGAAATTGTTCGTCATTGAAACATATAAAGAGGAAAAATCACTGAAGAAGCATCAAACGAGAAAACACATCTCGCATTTTTAAACTACCTGTGGTTATGGGCAACTTGCGGGTCTTTGCCCCGCCGAATGTCAAGGTTTTGCACTGCTATAGGGCGTGGTGCGTGCCAAGCTGTCAAACAAGCAAGTTCAGTAAGTCCCCCGTTGAAAGAAATGCCTGCGCAAAATCACTGGACCAATATGACGTCGACAAGAACAGAATGACATAACCTTTTCTTCACACTTCCAACTTTCAATGACTTTTCAAATTTTTGCCATCCCCGCTGAGCGCACAGCAAGCGCAGCGAATCCACTCCCAGGAAGTGCAACTTGCCAGCATGGGAAATTGCAGTGGGCAAAACACGGAAGAGAAGCTCGCAAAGAAGTGCCACTTCATGCCGGATTAGCCAGATTCGTCCAGGCCGAGCACTGAACAGAGTCAATTGTTCACAATGAGGGGAGGATCCAGAGTGACTGCAGCATAATCCAAATCGTGTAGTGGTCCCTCTGAGCCATTCATGTTTTTAATCTACAATGAGAGTGGACTCGGGACAATAAGGGTTGCTTGCAGTGCTGTGTTCGAGTGGGCATGCAATTAACTCTCAATTGACGGGATGAAACCCGCCAGGGAGTAATCTTTTTTTTCTCGTATCCGGACAAAGAAAAAATAACAATTCAGCAAAGCATTTGCCAAAGACGTAACAAACAAAGAAAAAATCGCAGTGGTGCGTGAAGCGCAGATAAAATTTTTAGCTAAGATCCACCATGTCCTTGAAAATGGAAAAGCGGTGATTTCGGAGGAAACGAGAATTTTTATCGAGAATTTTTATATTAAATTTTATTTATGGCGGTCCACTAAAGCGCACACTTCTGTAAATTTTTCAGTGCCTAAAGTGACAAAGGCTTCGGTCCGCATTTTATCGTGGCACTTGGCAGGAAAGAGAAAAACCGCGATCGTGGACCTGCGACGAAATGCGTATCACCGGTATGCATATTTTTTTTTCAATCCACTTCCGCGGACAGCAGCATCGCAACAGCAAATCACGTCGTCTTAATTTGACGTCATCAATTTTCGCATTTTTGCCTTGCCACCGCTTTTTGCCATTTGGCGTGTTTGCCACCGCTTCGCAACTCTTTGTAGAGTCGCAATAGGGTAAGGTCAGGTCAGGTCAGGTTAGGTTATTTATTTTCAATCAGGAATTTTTAATCACTTTTACAATCAGGAGTTTCAAGCGAACAAAATTGACACCAGAATTCAAGTGCGAAAGCACACGAGTAAGCTTCTGCTTCTGGCAGACTCAAAGTGGCAAATGAATTCACAGAACTACTGGCGCTGTGACCAAAAACTCTTCAACTTATTCTTGCTGGAAACAATAATGTTTCGCAGCCGCATTTCGTGATGACGACAGAACCGCCGTGGGTATGCGTTCTGCTGAGCTCATCTGGTATGATTCCAGAGAACAGAGATGAGTGGTGTCAAATTGCTACGTTATACGTTAAAGTTAGGTTAGGTCAGGTTGGGTTTGGTTAAGTTAGGTTTTGAAAATTGGATGTTGAAATTGGCTGGAATTCACAACAGCCAATCAGAGGCGCGCATGCGGAAGTGGATTGGGAAAAAAAATGTGCCACCGGCATAGAACCTCAGCCACCAGCTGCTTCCTGAAGGTGCACGGTCCAGAATGGTCCAGTGGCGGCGGGATTAATGTACTCGTGGGTAGGTACATCTGTTTTTCCTATTTAACTGTTGCCTCCGAAATTTGTTTCTTTCTTCTTTTACTCTCGAATAGAAATTAAATCGCCAGACTTCAAAAGATCTTTCTGTATACCTACAGCGTGACACATGTATAACCCGTTTGACGGTTATCATTGGCCTTATGGGAGATCGGGTTGCATACCTGCAGGGGCAACTTCGCAGGGGCAAATGCGAACGTATGGCGTCGGTGTATTGCGGGTTTGCATACGCTTTCAGGGGCGCTAACCTTTCTCAGAAGCACCGCGCTTCCGCCGCGTCGCGCCGCAGGACCACGCCGGTGCGCGTGTGAGCCTCGAGCGATCCGGAGAATCCTTCCGCCTCGCGCTGCACACCCAGGGTCTCCCGACTGCACGAGGTCCCCTCCCGTTCGAGGATTGCCGTGAAGGGCAGCGCTTTCATGCTCTTCGGCTCCAGAAGCTCCTGTTGCCGATCATGCTGTGGAAATTTTCGCATCGGACAAATGGCACGGAAGGAAGTGAGCTCTGCTGACCTCGGGCACCACAGACTGATACTGACGCATGTTGTGGCTGGGATGCGCCGACTGCTTGAGATGCACAGGTACCAAGCGGTGTCACTGATCGTGGGAACGGCCTGCGAGTGAGGCATGTGCCAACTCGTACAAGTCACTGGATAGCAGAAATGCGAAATGTTATTTCCAAATAACACAGAACTTGAATCCCTCCGATTCTGTCCGAATGGATGAATGAACACACGTCTTCGGGCAAAGGTGCGAACTGACACTGCAGACCTATTGACAAGAGGTGAGCAGGAATCTCCTCATACCCCAACCCACATCTGCAGGGAAAGGAAAGCTCTGCTTTGAAATACGAGTTCACGAGTGCATTCGTTCTGCTCACGATTGTACCTACGTAGGTATGATCATCTTGCATGGTTCCCGTATCAGCTGTCTCCCTCTTCAAAGTCGCGGGAGGTAAACGAACTCAGGACCCCTGTCCCTTTCGCGTCAACCTGATGCAGCAAGCGCTGCATGTGTGAACTTTGGGCGGTGAATCCCGTATCTCCTCTGGCAGCAGATGGACAAGGAGGATTGCCTGTCTCGAATTGATCTGTCGAAGGTACAGAGCTGAAATCAATTCTGTTCCTTCAGGGATTTTGAGTGGATTGTTGTTTTGATGTTTTAAGCGGGGATGGCATCTTCCAGGCCGCGTGGGAGATCGAAAGGGCAGCTTGGCAAGGTGGATGTACAAATGCAAAAACGTTATCTTTGAAGTTGGTTGTAAAAATGGTGCGAAAAAGCCGTCAGCGAACAAAATTAATTTCTTTTCTGCACACAAGAATCAAGGAACATCAGAATCAGCGGCCGTTACCTTTAACTGTGCTTGCAGTCAAATTGAAGTGGTGGGTGTTATTGCTCACCTGCCCAACCCCTTCCCAACCCGT
>JASGXE010003826.1:0-25110 GCA_030068105.1 Sinentomon sp. SZTP_YWyxl
TCATACGAGCAAAATTAGGTTGTTGCTGACATTGGGAGGACACTATGCTTGGCACAGCAGGAAGTTTAGCAGCCTCGACACTGAAACAGGCTGACACCATGAGATGATCACTCAGGCCTGGGATTGCCCTGATGGAATTTAGATTTAGCTTCGGGCAGTGGAACAACAGATCAATAGCATGCAGCATTAACCAGCACAGCACACACACACACACACACCACAACATACCCATTCACAATCTCAAATGAAAACACACAAAAAAAGAGAATAAAAGTGAGACAAAAGGTGAAAGAAAAGGAAGAAGGTAGGGAAATGTTGAAACGAAGAAACAAAGTCAACATGAAATTAGATAGAAGAAAAAGAAATAGGTAGGTAAATCATGAAATAATGATCGCAGTGATACGATGATGAGTTGGTAAGTACCTACGCCTCACTTCCCCTTTCCGATGCACTACAATGGGGGAATGGTTCGCCTTGTGTCAGTCACGCGGCGAGAGCGCTGTCCGGCATATGCTCGGTTAGCTAGCGCAGGGAGTCACGGAAGCACCAGCGGCATTCGCCAGCAGTACGCACACTCCCTCTTCCCAGCTGCGTGAAGGAGGGTTGCACTGACCACGCAGTGGGGGGCCGCCATCATGGGCCGCCGACTCCGGGCAGGTTCCCGGCTTAGGTCTGGGCATGGGTCCCGGACCCGTTCCCAGACCTCAATTCTATCAACCCCACGCAATACACCGAATCGGATCTGTTTGGCACAGGTACCACCTGTCTGGCACAAGAGCACTTTGAAAATCATGTAAACGCATGTTCGGTAGGTGGGTCAGGTAACATCAAGAATGCTGGAGAAAATAATCCGATCAGGAAATTCAAGAAATCAGATATGAATCCACTGTGTTTTGTGAAAGGCGATTCCAGTCCACAATTGTTCTGGGAATGAATGAATACTTAAAGATGTTCTTGGAAGGCTGATAAACACGGATCTTGGAAGTATGGTCATGGCGACCAAAGTAATCGGGAACAGCAAGGGTTTCAGACAGACATGACCAGCCACCATTTTGAGTAAAAATCTTACTTAGAGCCGACAATCTGAACTGGGAACGCCGATCGGAGAGAGAAGGCCAATTCATAGAAGAAAGCATCGAAGTAACACTTGAATGACGAGAAAAATCATTCTTTACGAAACGAGCTGCCCTGCGTTGAATTTTTTCAAGCTCATCAATGAGGGAGATTTGGAACGGATCCCAGATAATGCAGGCATATTCAAGAAGTGGACGGACAAGTGAATATAAAGTGTTTCCTTTGTTGAAGGTGAGCAGGATTTGAAAAGACGCCGAATTTTTAGAAGAGCAAAATTGCATTGCGCGCAATCGTGGTAATGTGTAATTTCCAGGACAGATCAGATGAAAGTGTCACACCAAGGTATTTGCAGGACGATGAGGATGTTAAGGTTGTACCTGAAGAAGGAAGGGTGTAAGATGACCCAAAAGGATGCAATTTAGTTGAGAATCTGACGTGAACACATTTTGATGCATTGAGGGCGAGGCCCCAATGCTGGCTCCACGAGTCAAGGGAAGCAAGATCAAATTGTAGCATGTCTACATCAGAAACCGATTGAATGATCCTGTAGAGGACACAATCGTCAGCGAAGAGCATGATTTTTGAAGAAGACATGACTTCAGGAAGATCATTGATGAAAATGAGAAATAGAAGAGGGCCCAAGACGCTGCCTTGAGGAACACCTGACGTCACAGGAAAAGATGAAGAATTTGTGCCAGAAACAGAAACAGACTGTGTCCGGTTACTTAGGAAACTGTTGATCCAAGAGACAATTGTGATAGGCAGGCCCAGATGATGCAATTTAAACATTAGAGCTTTGTGTGGAACAACATCGAAGGCAGTTTTAAAGTCCAGAAAAAGTGCATCGACATCAGCACCCTTGTCAATAGAAGACGCAACTTCATGAGTGAACTTTGCGAGGGCAAGCTCACAAGACCAGCCAGGACGAAAACCAAACTGAAAAGGGGAGATGGAATCAGTGGAATGAAGAAACTGTCTAATGTAGTCAGAGATCAGCTTCTCCATCAGCTTACACACACAAGAAGTCAAACTGATAGGCCGGTAATTAGCTGGCAGTGAAGGATCACCCTTTTTGAAAAGAGGTGTAATTCTCCCTGACTTCCAAGCATCGGGTAGCTCACTACAGGAAAAGGACTTGTTGAAGAGAAGATACAGATAAGCAGAAAATACGTGTGGGAAGGATTTCAGAAGAGACCCAGGAATTCCATCAGGGCCAGAAGAGGAAGATTTAGATTTCCTGATGGCCGAAGCAATTGAAGAAAAGGTTATTGAGAAATCAAGACGCACCTCAGAAGCTTTGGATGCTGCTGGTATGGATGAAGCTTGGAAAGTGGAAGCAGAATATGAAGACGAAAACTGTTGAGCAAGTGCTTCAGCCTTTTCAGATGGTGTAACGGCCAAGCCATCATGGAATTTCAGAGATGGGACACAGACTGAACCACGGTACCTTTACCTGTTTCCAAGCATATTGCAAGGAACTGCGGGCATTTGAGTTGATGATACCTGGCCTGAGAGATAGACGAGACAGGAGATGATTTTCATGGTCCAATTTTGCTGCTATGAGGTCAGAACAGAGACGATCATAGGTTCTGGCATGAAGATCAGAATAATGACGAAATTTGTAGTATTGTTTGCATTGGCGAGACAGAGAGCGAATATGCGGCGGGTATTTAAAAGACATGGATCCGATTTGGGGCCTTTTGATGCGAGCAGGCACAAATTGACTGATGCCATGTTGAATAATAGACTCAAAATCACACCAAAGCGTGTTTATGGATGAGCACAGATAACTCTCTCGAAAAGAGGGAAAAGAACCCAGTAAGAAGTCAGAAAAGCCAACACTGTTGATTCGTGAGAAGTCTCTGATCAAAACAGGAGGCTCTGATGCTGGTGTTGAAACTGACAGGGATAAAGTAAGCAGAACTGCCATGTGATCACTTATCCCCGTTTCGACAGAGATTGTGTTTAGAATGTGGATCGGACGCAATAGAAAAATATCCAAGATGGAATTTGAAGCTGGTCTAGTAGGAAGGAACCTTGACCGTCTGCGCAAGGCCAAAATCAAAGCAGAGTTCAATGGCAGCTCGGTTGACAGAGATACCATAACAACAATTTGGTACAAGGGAGAGAGTGTCCCAGTTCACACCAGGAAGATTGAAATCACCAACAATGAGCAGAGGATCTCCCAAATCCGCAGCAAGCCCAAGATTGAACAGTTGCGAAGAAATTTCCTGAAATATTTCAGAAGAAGAATCTGGAGGACGGTAACCACCAATAATGTGAAATGGTTTGTTACCTAATGACTTTAGAACAACAGAGCAGATGAGAAATTCCTGAGAGGAGCTTAGAAAGACAAGCGAAGAATTGAGTGAAGACCGAATACCAACTAAGACACCGCCACCAAATTTGCAGCGATCCCTACGGTAAGCAGTGAAATAAGATGGAAGGAATTCATGAGTACCAATGCTATCATCAAGCCAAGTTTCGGTGAGAACTATAATGTCAGGATCGTGCATTTCGAGAAGTGTCATGAGCTCCTGGGATTTGTTGCGAACGCTGCGGCAGTTCAATTGAAGGACAGAGAGGTGCGAATCAGGAGAGTTTGTCTGAGGGCCACCTGAGTGCAAATAACAACTCTTTTGCACATCGGAAAATTCAGCGAGGGAATCTATGGTAACTGGAGCATACAGGATGGCGAGAGAAGGTGGCGGGTATCACCTTCCGGAAGATATTCTTCCGGAAGGTGCTCACACTCAAATCCTCACCTTTCCAAAAAACTCTGCATTTAAGGAGTTCCACTCATCCACAGTTCTGACACTGAAAGAATACATACCAACGTCCCTGCAGGCACGTCTGGTTCCCAACTTTTGCGCATGCCCAAAAAAATTGCCAAAAAATGCCCAACGCATGCCCAAAAAATTTCGAATCGTTTTTCATTGGTTTTATTTTCGAAAACTTGTCGAAGCTCTGCCCTTTGTTTTCACGCATCAACATGAAAGATGCGTCTGAACTTTGCGTCAACAAAAAAAATTTTTGTTTATTTTTTTTTTTGGCGTCCCGGCGCAATTTTTTTGTTACCAGAAAATTTTTTACCCATTTACCCAAGCCCGTTCTTTCCTCCAACACCCATGCCTTACCCAACCCGCACCCGCACAGGATTGCTCCGTACCCGTCCATACCCACCCGTCATCCTTAAAAGCTTACCCATACCTGCGGGTACCCGCGGGTATACCCACGTTCGCACCCAGGTTGCAGGATTTCCAATCATGCCAACAATGATGAACTTCAATTTCTGCTGCTGTGCCAAACTTTTATTTCTCTGTCGCAAGACTTCCATTGTGAGTGAATTTTTTGCTGTGGAAATTTGCAGAGTTGACACATGCCAAAATTGCAAATAATTGTACTGAATGGTGGAAAGAAATGCACCCCGAGACCTAATAATCTGATGCCTATCCTAACCTATATCAGTGTGGCATACGGTGGTTGTTCGATTACCCCTGCCCAAAAACCACTGTTAATCATGTCAGGTGTATGATCCTGAGGGGATAAACTAAAACGCGGACGCGGACCAATGGGAGATATGGCAGTTCGCAAAACAAGCGAATTTCGCGGAATCACAGGTTAGGTTAGGTTAGGTTGGGTTGAGTTAGGTTTTTTGGGTCAGGTTAGGTTAGGTTAGGTTGGGTTAGTTTAGACTCTGGGTGGTTTGGTTTGGAGGTTTCGGGGTTCAGATTCGCACTGCAGCCTCGGTCCGCAAATTCCGCGATTTCCGCGTTTTAGAAGGACCCGATCCTGAGTTTTGACGGGACGACATCTTCCTGTTTTCACCATTTCAGGTCTGCAAATATGGAAAAATGTGAAAAAACTGGTACCTACATCAAGAAATGTTGGAAAGAAGTTGCTGTGCTTTGCTTCCACCACAAACCAAGAGAGAAACAAAAACAAAAACTCACTCTGCGGATCGATTTCGCTGCACCATTGACAGCATCCTCAACGAAACTGAGGTCAGTTGCGTTGAGGATGCTGTCAATGAGACAGCGAAATCGATCCGCAGAGTGAGTTTTTGTTTTTGTTTCTCTCTTGGTTTGTGGTGGAAGCAAAGCACAGCAACTTCTTTCCAACATCAAGATGCCTTCCACGAGCTTCAAACAAATTCAACATCAAGAAATAGTAAAAAACCATGGGAAGCCTACCCTGTGTAGCTCGTTAGGAGGTATCTAGCTTGCGAGACTGCTAGCTGCTTAGCTTTTTTTTCAGTTAAGACTGGAAAAAGGTAGTCCAGACTGGAAAACCTTGTCTTTTTTTTTTTTTTTCTGCTTTTTTTTTCCTCTCAATAATTATGATTTGTTTTATTTATTTTTTTGAATTCAGTCTCAAAAACAAAGAAGTTGGTACAAGGAAATTTTGATTCAGGTTTTAGACAATGGGATTGCTCACAAAAATCATTCAAAAGGAGCGACAACAGTTTTTGTTTAACAATGACCAATCAAATTCACAACAAATTGGGCCTAGTTAAAACAGAAGTCAAACCAACCTCGCAATGTTCCAAACAATTGCTCATTATCACACATCCATGAAATTAGATGATAGAGGGCCATCTCAAATATCCGGACGGCGCTCTCGCCGCGCGACTGACGCAAGGCGAACCTTTCCCTCATTGTAGTGCACTGGATAGGGTAGGTACTCACGTATTGCTCTAAAATGCTCTCATCCCTTATCGTGTTTCAAACTTTGCCTTTATTTGCCATCCAAGATCATCTTGAAGTAGGTACCTACCTACCTACCTATTCTTTCATTCCGTGTACCTGCCAGTCTTCTCTCGAATCAGTTGTTCAAATCTAAATTGCGACTTTCTTTCAAAATTTCAGATCCCCTTTTTTTGCTTCTTTTTTCTCTTTGTTTTTTTTTCACTCTTTTTTCTCGTTTTTTTTCCTCTTTTTTGCTTTTTTTCTTTTTTTCTCATTCTTTTTTTCCTCTTTTTTTTATCCTTTTCTTTTTTATTTTTTTTCCTTCTTTTTTTTGCATTCCACCTGCATCCCCATCTTCTCGGGAAGTTCCATATTTACCAGTTTTTTCCACTTTTTGTATTTTTTTGAGATTGTGATTGGGTGTGCATGAGGAAATGAGTGTTAGAGTTTGCTCAAGGTTGGATCTTGCCTGGTTGTGTATGTGCGTGTGTCTGCTTGGGTGTCTGAAGTGATTGCTATATGACTAGGCCCCGTCCACATTCCGATGATCTCTTCGCGGTCCTTTCCCCTCCTTTTCCCTTTACCCCTCCTTTCGATAATGCAGCCGACGGTCGCGTTTCCTTCCCATCCCTTCCCCTCCCTTCCCTGGTATATGATGAACTTCTGCCGTTCACAATTGATGATTGCCTTTATGGCATGAAAACCTGTAGAACAGAGTAAATCTGATACCGATCCAGTTGGGTGTTCCATCATAATGGCCACAGAATCCAAATTGAAGTGATTCATGAGAAACCAGTTATAAAAACAATATTTCATTGTGAAAAAGTCACCTAGGGAGGAATGATGTGAAGAGCAATGCTCGGGACATTGCAGGGGGTTTTGGAAAGAAAATCAAGAGAAAAACTGAGTTAGGTAAACCTGTTAGCAAATTACAACGTTGGCATACAAATAATCCATTGTCGGTAGGTAACACTCTCTTTGTATTCCTCAAGCCCACTCAAACTCAAACTCAGCATCATCCTGATAGTTTGGCTCTTATTACATTTCCACAAGGGTGTGAGGCTGAGTTTGAGCTTAAGCCAAAGGGTACGATGAGATAAGTTGTGAAAGGCAAGTGCTAATTTTAACTTTGGGTCGCTGCCTTCACAGAAGATATGAATTTTTGATGACGCTCCAGTCTAAAACCCACATCCTAGACTCACTTTTAACTAAAAATCATGTTTGAGATGCTATCCCTGGTCTAGCAGCTTTCGCCAGAATTTGACCAGGGAAGGTGAAACAATAATGCGTACCTACCTAACAAGACCACGTGATGCAGGTAGGTACCTACTGTGCCTAGGACTGTGCGCATTATTTAAACAGTTGGGAGGTGAAGTGTGATGATCTAGTTTAGCTGAAAAGAATGGTTCTTGCCTCATGAACAGTGAGGTTCTGGAAGTGTTTCTTCACTGCACTTTTAAACAACACTAAACTTGGCAATAGCCGCAGTCTTGGTGGCAATGAATTCCAAACTGTCGTGGCCCTAGAATCGAAAGAATTTCTACCAAAACGACTGCTAAAAGGGACTGCCTCAGCATCCATGTTTGAGATCCCTCTTGTATGTGAACCTGAATGGGCTATTCTGGTCACGTCGCAATGTTGAAGGGACCTAAGTTGGTGGATCAAAGAGTACATAATTATGCATAAAGACAAACAAATTTAGTTATACAATGGCAAAATGTTTAGCTCTTTGAATAGTGGTTCTGAATGGGCTAAGCGATCACGGCCTAAGATTATCCGAACAAACGTTTTTTGTTTTATAAAGACTTTCTTTAGCAATCCAGGATTTGCTATTGCTATGCACCAGGCCTCCAGATACCATAGGTCAGCCGTGAGTGAATCATGGCATAATAAAGCATCCTAAGGTAAGGTAAGGTACTGGCAATAGAGGCTTAATACGAGCAAAAACAAACACCCATGAGCTGAGTATACCGAGTAGTCTGTGCATGGCATCCCACAGGGGTCAGTGTGTGGCCCCTTGCTCTTCTTAATTTACATTAACGACATGACATCTGCAATATCGTCTGGTATCAGACTCTTTGCGGATGACATCGTTGTTTACAGACCAGTGTCTTCCATAGATGAGGCAGCAGCTTTGCAGCTGGATCTTGATTCTGTTGCAAACTGGTGTGATACATACTCCATAGGTATAAACGCCTCAAAAACATCTGTTATGTCCTTTTCATCATCCCGTTCACCTGCTCTGCATGATTACAGAGTGGGGACAACTGTCTTGGTTAGGCCCGAAACTGTAAAATACTTGGGGATGACTTTCAATTCTGAATTAAGTTGGGTGCCTCACATTCAAAACATTGTGAAAAAAGCTTCTAATCAATTGAAGTTCCTTATCAGGAACTATCATTATGCTTCCAGGCGAGTAAAGTCTATCTTATACTTTTCAACAGTTCGGTCTTTGTTGGAGTACTCCACCACTTCTTGGGCACCTTACCAAAGATGCTACATCAATGCAATTGAGGCTGTGCAGAGGAGAGCAGCGAGATTTGTCTCTGGCAATTTTCGTTTTGATGCTAGTGTCACATCTCTCATAAATGAGCTTGACTGGGACTCGCTTGAGCTACGGAGAACTTTACATGACATTTCAGTTTTTAGGCATTGTGTTCTGAACCATGGGGGTTGGGGTGCTGGACCCTGGGTTTTCACTCCAAATAATCACTACACCAGAGCAGGCACATATTCATCTTTTGTGCCTCCCATTTATTAAAAAACATAGACAGAAATTGTTTCTTCCATCGAACCCTTTTTTTGTGGAACCAGCTATGTCTTTCCCCAAATATCCTGCATTTTTCTGAGGAGCATTTCATCGCAACAGTTCGCGCCAAACTGAACAATTTGAATGGCTAGGTCGAATATTTTTAATGGATAGGCAGGTACCTTCCAAATTGGGGTGGGTGTCAGAAAAGGAGAATTGATGTTTAAAAAAAAAATTAGATTGGACATGGCATAATTCTAATTTGCTTCCCCCCTTTTTCTTCTTGTTTTTACTTGAACCAAGGACAATTTCTTTTTGACCAAAATCATTGACAATTTTATTGGTTTGCTGGCATTGATGATTTTCCATCGTCAACTGGATGACACCAACTCATTTTGGCATGTTCGGGTCCATCTTCATTCATTTCAAGGTTTGGTTCTTTTTCTTATCTTTTATTTGCTCTTGACATTCTTTTGCCTGCCACATATTCGATGCTTCTGGTTGATGGCCAACAACCAATTTCTTTGAAATCGCCTACACTTGAAATCTATTTTTGGGCACCTTCCATCTGCCATATTGGAAATGACGCATTTGGCCTGGGCTGTTCAATTTTTGACTAAATCCTGAATGGATTCATTTTGACATGGTGCTTACATGCACTGAATATTTTGTGCGTCTTTCCTTGGCATTGGATTTTATCTGACTCCGGACTTTGACGTCCTCTGAATGAAATGCGTCGGCGGGGGGACTCCGTCCCCAGTAAAAAAAAAAAAAAAAAAACATATTGTGTATTTGCCACTCCAGTTTATTGTCAAACTTAATGCCCAGGAAATCGTAGGAATTTGTGCACTTAAGCACAATATCTCCAACATCAATCTGGTGGTCGTCTGGTATGCAGCCTGGAAGTTTATTATAGATTGCAAAGTTAGTCTTAGAATAATTATTTACAACTAACTTATTCTGGAAAAACCAATTTTGAAGCTTTAATAAATCAGTGGAAGTATTTTGGTCCAAGTCGTCCAAATCTCTCGCTCTGTTCAAGAGCACAATGTCATCAGCAAATGCATAGACAGTTCCATTTAATTGGATCTCAAAAATATCATTTATGTAGATCAAAAACCAGGGTTGGAAAAAAACATGTTTTTTTCTTAAAAAACATAAAAAACGTTTTAAACATTTAAAACATGTTTTTTTTTTGTTTTAAACGTTTTTTCATCTGTTTTTTTTCCCGTTGTTTAAAACGTGTTTTAAACATGTTTAAAACGTGTTTTAAACGTTTTCATAAACGTTTTCCAAAAGCTGCCAAGGCTAATTTTGCAATTATTTTCTGACAATGGTACTTGAAAAAGTCAACAATAATGGTTTTATTGATAACCATAACAGAAAAACGTTGAAAATTGAGTAAATAAGCAAAAAGCATTTTTCTGTTTTTGCAGATTGTTTTAAACAAAGCATTTCAAACAAGTTGCGGTTGTTTAAACTAGGAAACAGGAGACAGGCTTCCTGTTGTAGACGAGCGATCAGCTTTTTTCTTTCGTGTCCCAGTTGCTCGTGTCGTGTCCCAGTCGCTTTTGCTCCTGCACAATCGACGGCTGCACAAGCGTTCTGTGGGCAGCAATTGTTGTGCAAGTTGTGGTGAGTTTGGTGACTGAGAGGCCAAGAAGCAGCGCCTCCCTAGAAATCCGAAGGAAGCACTGCCTTTTCACCGCTCAAAAACAAAACAATGCTGCCATGTAATGTTGTCTCTAGTCATAAAATTATTGAGTACTCGTTATGGAAACCTTGTACTCGTTACAAGGTATACAAACCTTGTACTCGTTATGGAAAGCAATTATTCAACTTCAGGATTCCTTATTTGTGGAATTCTTTACCACCTAGCCTGAGAACTTTGGTAACCTTCCGTCAATTTAAAAGGGATTTGTTATCCTATATTTGGAGAAATGACATTTTGGAATCTGCATCTGACAAATTTCACTTCATGTGATTGTTAAAAGGTCAGGCAAATACAAATCTCAGGTCCTTTGTCCATTTCCCATTGAAATTTGTAGCACCACTCTAGGCTATTTAGGAGGGGGCTTTGCCCTGGCTAATATGCCATTTCCTCTCCCTTTCATAGCCAGACCATGAAAGCAAGTTTATTAGTTTTTCACATAAAACAGCTGATTGCTTGAGCAGTTGAAAACATTTGATTGATTTCTTTGCTCTTTCTGTATTCACTCATTCCTTTCTTGTTCCTTTCTCTCACCAATGGCCGGCTCCTGCCGTGCACTTTCGCTCTAGGTGACATATGCTGAATTTCTGGATTTTTTTGCCTTGGTGGCCTTTCTTTTGGCCTCAATTGGCACATTTACCTTGTGCTGTTCACTATTGCCATTTGCCTACGGTTTGAATGTGCCTGCTGTTCTCATCTGGATTTCACCTGGAATGTCTTTGCACGGAGGATCTTGCGCCTGTGGTGAGTTACCTGGTCTGTTTGAATAATTATTAATAAACTAGAACTAAACTAGAACTAGAAAACTAGTGGTGTTCAAGTTCAATGATTTTGGGATTCTTGGCAGGGACCCGGAATTTTATTTCTCCGAAACTTGAGCACTTTTGTTCCTCAAATGGTTTCAGAGTTTTAACCGAAAAAAGGTTGGGATCTTATACGAGTGTATACATATGTGTGGAAGCGCTAATTTTTCGGCTTTGCGCCATGCGAAACTGCATCAAAAACCGTTGCTTGGCTCAGGAGAAATTTAACTTTCTGTGGGCATCGCACCGCGGTCCGCCATTCAGTCGCATGTCTTTCGCAGCGCACACCCCCTTTAAACGCCGCAAACCAGCAGCACACATTTTGGACGCACGAAAATCCCGAAGTGCTGATGGAATGGGCTGATGTGAGAGTGCTGTGAGTGCGTTTATGGCTGATGTTTCGCTGTTGTTTTGTTTGGCGAATAAAATAATGCAAAATGCAACCAGTCGTACAGTCCCTTCTGAGCCTCTTTTGTACTGTCCCTTTGAGCCTCTTTTCTGGTGAGCCACTTCTCTTGTGAGCTTTATGTGGCGAAAATTGTGCATGGGGTGCGGGTGGAGGAGTTCGGTGTCTTCGCGGGATGCGGGCCTCGTTTGCGTCCCATCCTGTCCTTTCCAAAACCGAACTTGATCCATTAATTCAATATTCGAGCATCGGCTGCTCAGTCGTGTCAAAATGTGTCACGACACAAGAACATGGAACGAAGCGAAAGCAGAAAAAAATAAAGAAAAAAATCCCCGTTTCGCATTTCTGCAAAATCCATTTGCGCTGTTGTTGGGGACACAAACTCGAAATCCCCCCAAACTATCGATTTCCCCACACCTTCCCAAAAGGTGCAAAATTTCCCCAAAAGAAAAAATTTTTCCCATTCCGCCACACTTCACAGCATCCACTCGCGACAGCAGGTACCTGCACGCACACACAGCTGGTGTCTGGTGTGCGGGTTCCTTTCTTTTTGGTGTGGTGTTGTTGACTGATTTGTTGTGTTGTGTTGTTGACTGATTGATCATTGATTCCTGCATTTTGAATGAAACAAATGCAACCTGTTGTCCTGTTCGTTCCTTCTCAGCTTGGCTTCTCTGCTCTGTTGCCTTTCGGTGCCGGAGGCCACGCCTGTGCTCGCCTCTTGGCCTTGTCTCCTTCATTGTCTGCGTTGGGTGGGATGCAAATTGTGCATGGGGGTGAGGTGAGTAGGCGGTGAGTGAGGTTCGGAGTTTTCGTGGCCTGCAGTGTCTGTTCATTGTTGCGCTTGCTGGTTTTGTTGAGGTGGGGCAGGGGAAAGAGCAATTTTGTTTTTGTTGTGCCATTTTGTCATTTTTTCACCGATTTTGACCAAAAACTATACAGCAACGCACCACATTGAAATCTTCACCTCCACAAAAATTGGGTACGATCGGTGAACAACTTTTTGAGTTATCGTTGCACACAAATTGTGGTTTGCTGTCCGTTGTAGACTCGCTTCGCTCGTCAAACATGTTTAAAACACAATTTTGTTTTAAACTAACTGTTTTAAACAAGTCGTGGTTGTTTAAAACATGTTTAAAACAGATTGTTTTAAACAGAATGTTTTAAACGAACAACCCTGTCAAAAACAGTAGCGGTCCGAGTACGGAGCCTTGTGGTACCCCCCTCGTGATTGTGCCAAGGCTGGATCTGGTAGACCCAACTTGAACAAACTGGCACCGATCCTTTAAAAAGGAGGTGAGGATGTTGTAGCATTTGCCCCTTATCCCCATCGCAACCATTTTTGAGCACAAAATTTCATGATTGACCACGTCAAAGGCTTTAGAAAGATCAAGGGACACTACACTAGCTATGTCTTTACTGTCGAGAGTCTTAGATAAAAAAGACGACTTCTGAAGGAGCAGAAATCCTGTACTCATCCCCTTCCGGAAACCATATTGATTGTCACTCAAAATTGAGTTTCTCTCAAAAAAATTCGTAATCGAAAGTGTAGTGCCTTCTCTATCACTTTACTAAGGGTGGGTATTATGGCAATGGGACGGTAATTTGCAAGATCATCTCTCCGTCCTTTCTTATAGATCGGAATAACTTTTGACATTTTCAGTTCCTGTGGGAATGAGCCATTTAAGAATATTTGGTTAATAAAGTGTACCAAAACAGGTTGAATATTACAACCAAACATTTTTAAAATAATTGAAGAAAGACCATCATCAAAACAGGAGGTGCTATTTTTCAAAGATTGTACTATCTGATTGATCTCAGAAACATCAACAGGAGTCAAGTATATTGTGTTATCATTAATATCCACAATGGGTGGGATATTAATTAGGTCATGATCAGTATGAAGCACGGGAGCAAAATTTAGAAAGTGGTTATTAAAAAGGTTTACAATCTCATTTAAATCATTGGTGCAGACATCCATGCCAGAATCACAAGTTTTCCTAATAGTGGAGGGCAGGACTTGAGGCTTGGGGGCGTTGTTCATAGCTCCATTGAGCAACCTCCAAGTTTTCTTACTGTCGTGAACGACCCGAGCTAAATTTTCCTTAAAGTACAAAGCCTTTAGATTTTTGATCTTGGCATTAAGAATTCTTCTAGCAGCAAGATAATCTGAATAGAAGAGTTTCACATGTGGGTATTTTTTGTAAAGAACAAAAAGCCTATCTTTGAGTCTAATTTCAGCAAGGACATCGGGCGTCATCCATGGCTGTTTTATGACTCGGTAACGATTTCTGCTAGAATATTTCCTGGTGCTAGACCTAATGATGGATGATACCTCTGCTGTAATTGCTCGAGCAATCTCATTTGGATAGGTGACAGATAAAGCTCTAGCAAATGAAGACTCTTTGATATTGGATTTAAGTAGCATAAAATCTAGCTTTTCACAAACATGACACTGATCTGATGGGATGTTGCCCATGGATTCATTTTACGGAAAAAAGTTATCTGGACGGAAAAAAGTTATCCAGACTGGAAAAAAAGTTATCCGTATAGGAAAAAAGATATCCGGGCTGGAAAACGGTTATCCGGATTTGGAAAAAAACAGTTTGGACTGAAAAAAGTGATCCGGGCTGGAAAAAAAGTGATCCACACTGGTTGGCAATTTCATTTGTTTTCCCTTGTTTCTGCATCTTTCAAAAGTGTTCATAACAAATCCGGTTTCTAGTAGATAAGTGTCATTATTTAGGTATCTGGGACCTTATTAAATTGGCTCACTTAAAATCCCGTGAACTTAAAAGTTTAGTCCACCTTATTTTTTAAGTTTGAGGCCAGGTTAAGATTTTTTTAAGTCTAATCAAATTCGTCGCACTTAAATTCTCGTGAACTTAACCTCCACTTAATAGATACTTCAATTCGAAATTGTCGGCCGCCGTGGTGATACCATATATGGTCATAAAATTCAGTTTTCAGAAATAATAAATATCTCGACACTCCCTGCGAGTTGGAAGCTGTGAATGGTATCAAAAGATGTCAAAAATTCGGCGCGTCATTTTATAGAGGGGTCATTTTCGCTAGGATGACTCCTTCACTCTTAAAAAGGGCAAAGAAAAATCTCTCTTCAGGCTGCAGCCAAGGTGTGAAAAGAACAAGCGAATGAACTCCGGGATTTTCGAGGCACAAAAAGTGCATTGAGGTGTTGCGGCGTATCAAAGCGGAGTGCGCTGCGAAAGACATGCGCGGGAATGGCGGATCGCGGTGCGATACCTACGGAAAGTTAAATTTCTCCTGAACAAAGCGGCGGTTTTTGATGCGGCTTGCTGTGATGTAAAGCTGAAAAATGAGTTCTTCCAAACATGCATAATGATCCCAACCTTTCGTCGGGTAAAACGCTTAAACCATTTGAGTAACAAAAGTGCTCAAATTTCCGTGTTATAAAATTCCGGGTTCCTGCCAGGTATTTTCAAAGATTGTGCAATTCTTTCCATTACAACATGGTTACGACCTCCGGAAGAGTTGTAGAGTAAGCCTTCTAGTTTCCAAACATACCAAAATCGTTGGATTTTAACACCATTTGGCAATTTTATGAACAGAGACAGCGCGACATGGCAGCATCCTTTCGTTTTTGAGCGGGGAAGAGGCCGCGACTCCCAGGGATTTCAAGGGAGTCGCGGCTTCGTCCCCGCTCAAAAAAGTACCAAGAGGTTTTGTTTTTGTTGTCAAGGAGCATAGGTTAGGATTGGTAAGGTTTTGGGCAAACTTTACCAAACCTAACCTTTTAACGCAACGTTGGGTTTATAAAAAGGTTAACCAAGAACGAAACCAAACCTGACCTAGCCTAACCTACCCTGCCATCTTCTGTGATTCAAACGCCGTTTTTGAGAACATCGCGTAAAATGTCAGTGCATTCCATAATGCAATGCAGTTCTATAACCGGTGCCAAAACTGCAGAGTTACAGTTTGCGAAGAGAGGGAAATTTCCAGGAAAATTGGGAAATTTTCCAGGAAACGTTTGCGGGAAATTTACCAAGTAGAATTTTCCCCGAGAAATTTCAAACACAGGATTGCGCCACACATACATCACACACTTACATTCGGTGCAAAAATGAGTCGCAAAAGCCGACAACGACAGACAAAAACTACACATTTGTAATTCAATAGCATGAATAAGAAAGTCATAAAAATCTCAACCGTCAGCTTGAATCGAAAAGCTACAAATACGGCGAGCTTTTTTGCTGGGTATTTGCACTTATTTGTGCCGACATTTTTTGTTCGATCCCGTGAAGCCAATTTTTGCAATGCTTGAAAGAGCAATTCGGCCGTGGATTTGCTTTCTGCCGCTTTCTTTTCTTTTTTTCTTTTTTGATTTTTTTTTCGATTGTGCGTTTGCTATTCTGATATGATTCCATGCCAGGTGACCTCATGTCATTCCGTTCATCGAACAAGGACAGGGTGAGCCTGTTGTCCGGGCCCATCAGCCAGGCCCATTTAGGTTGGCGTTAGCAAGGCCTCTTTTGGTTGGACCACGAAAAGTGGCAAAGAAAGCTTTTTTTTTTTTTTTTCACTCACAAGCGCAAAGGTCACTGTCACGATGTTCTCGGGTCGCGCCGATTGTTGCGACCTGGCGTCAGACAATGGTAACAATGTGAATTTCCCAGGCAGATGGATTGGCTACAGAGGCGACGTGAAGTGGACGGATCCTTCCTTCCTCAGATTTTTGTAAATCATGGAATATTTTGTCTGGGAATTGACGGAACGTTACGTCTACTCGCCTCCAGTCGTCTCCTTAGTTGAACTACAAATGCGCATTTCTTTCGTTTATGACTGAATCTCTGACACTTTTTTTACATCGCATTTCTCCCTGACAGAGGTTCACATCCACTTTTTGTCAGAAAGCAAAGACCCATTCCACCTTGCGTTCTGATTGAGAGCCGAATTATGATGACGGGACAAAGTGAAGTTTTTTTTTTAATTTCCCAAGCAAAAATTGACCACATCCAGTGCGATGCCTCTTCAACGCCCTGTACACAGAAGCAAGCACACACAACAACCAAATGATTAAAAAATGAGCAAAAATCCAACAAATCAATTGATGGTTTTGATTGGAGTTGCAATTTTTGCGACCAAAAGCTCGCAGCATGTGCACGAGTAAAATAATCTACTGTAGGTATATAGGTAATTGCAATCTCACCTCATGAGAACGAGGAATGTCGCAACAGAAGGCAAAGTTCAATTTGCTGAAAGCCTGTAAAGCCAAAAAGGCCGAAAGCCTAGTTTGTCTGTGCGTATAAAACATCGCAGACAAAAAACGCAATAAATTCGCATAAATGAAAACGAAATGCAAACAACGCATTTCAGTTGCTCAAATAAATTCAAAATAATTACCACCAAAACATGCATTGAAAGTGCCAACAATGGAAATTTTGCAGCTTTCACGTATTTTAGTGGAGGTTAGGGGTGCCCTGCAGCGGCCTTAACCTCCACTAAACTTTTGCATTGGCATAGATGGGTGATCTGTCAAACTGATCTTAATTTTTCGGGAAGGTTCAGTGCACGGGAAAGTTAAGTGCGACAATTTGATAGCAGCCAGTGAACTTAACCTCCACTAAGTTGGGTTTCAGTTCACGGCGATCACTAAGTGAGCCAATTTAATAAGGTCCCGGTGCCTATTTTTATCCTTTTAGGTACATAGGCCTAGGTAGCATACCGTTCAGTATGCTATCAGCCAAACAGCCTAGTATCAGCAAAACATCTGAGCTGACACATAACGATTTGCATTTGTGAGGCTCATTTTTGAAGATGCCTTTTTTCATTGTCAAAATTGGGATTTGATTGGTTTGTGTGAAAATTTTACAGATAGTTAGGCCATTCCAGGTGATCAAGTTACTAACTGAAAGGGGTTTCGCTTTGGTAAATGTTGTCCATGAGCGAAAAAATCGCAAAGTAAACCTGCTCAAAATTCTATGATAAGAGTGTGCCTAAGAGATAGTGTAACATTCCTCTCTGAAATCGGTGAAACTGGTCCAGCAGAATGCCAAATTTGGTATGACCAAAATAAGATGCAGAACAACAAAAATGAAATTGCCACTGGGCTATCTTGCCTCAGTGTGGGTCAGAGTAAGGTATGCTGGACAACCCCCGCCAGTCCGTAAGTGTACAGCCATTGGTACCTACAGATAATCTTGGCCTATGTGACTAAAACTCTGGATCTGTATTTAATCAATGTCTTTATCAACCTGTCTAGTTGCCATTTTTATAAAGCTACCTACCTGCTGTGCAATGGAACTTCTCTTTTTGATGCTTGCCTATTTTTAGGTATTTAATTCATTTATTATTTGCTGTGAAAGTGATACCTACAAAATTATGAGTAAATCTAAAAGTGTAATAGAATTGGAATTTCATGAATTCGATTCTAAGGATGCTTGGCCGCTTCTTTTTAAGGTTAGTGTCATGAGTTATTTGTGGTGGTTGCATTTTGATGTTTTGCCTAACCATACCGACAGATGTAATAATTATCTAACAGACTTGGTTATCAGTGCAAACTTTTTCCATACCAATCTAAAAATAAATTAGTATCTGCATGCAGCATTGCAATGTTTTGTCGTTGAAGTCACTCCAACAGACGCAGCGCAAAAAACGAGAAAACAGCTGGTGGAGTGGGTATGGGAAGACGCAGAACTAATCAAGCCAGAAGAACAATTGATCACTTTTTCCGCCTTCACGACAAGTTTTTATTCTTGGGAGGCGAAGTCGGAGGTGCCAATCTTCGAGTGTCACCAGTCGCCGAGTGGTCAAAGCTTCGGACTTTCATCCTTTTTGCACTGGGGTTGTGTGTTCGATTCCCAGGCAATGCAATTTTTTGAAAAACTGATTTTTTTCTGCATGGATATTCTCAAATCACTTGAGATTCTTTAATTTAATTTTTTATTTTTTGATAGATTGAGGTGTCTTTTTTTCTTCCTTGTCAACTGTGTTTGTTGCAATATGTTGCTCATTGTTTCAAAAAGGTGTACGACCATGTGCCTGTCATGCAAAATATGGCAGATGCGAGGTGCGATAAAGGCAGTGGTGTATTGGCAAAATTTTGCCAGACCATACTCTGCCCGTATGCCCAGTGTGTATAAAATTGGCCAGCCCATACACCCGTGAAAGCATTGAGCAATCTCCCATTCAGGCCATAGGTATCAACTGTGGCTGCTGACGCATTTCGTAGACCATCAGCATGGGGCCGCATGGTCTCCTCTCCATTACACCGCGGATAAAGTTTCTTTGCAAAGCTGCTCCAAAATGCAGGAGGCCATAACTTGAACCAGGGTGTGGAAGGACTTCTATGCCCTGCTCGAACTCTCCTGCTCTGGGAAATAGATTGAATTGGTGTTTTTCCTTTAAAAATGGCCTCCATTTGAGACTTTCACGCGAAGTGTACTTTTAAGTGCATTTGAAGAAAAAAAAAACATTCTGTTTGATATTTTGAAGGACGAGCACATAAAATGTGTCCAAGTTTTTTTGCCTGCGGGCTAACGACATTTCCAAGGCCTAGATTTGTTGTCATGGGCCCCAGAAGGTCTAAAAAATTTTAAATTTTAGAGTTCATTTTGGGAGCAAAACTTGTGCAGCGGCAGCAAAAACACATGTGCCGCTTAAAGTTTGGAAAAAATATTTAATAAATTTGAGACCCGGTGGTAATGAAACCCATCTCAATTTGCATGGTAGGCGAGCTTGATTACCACAAACCCAAGCGGCAATCTGATGAAGACTGACTTCATGTCCCTGAATATTTTTTGGCTCGCTAATCCGTGAGAATCCAAAGAAATTCAGTTGTCATTTTCACGCAAGGTTGGAACTTTGTTCCAGGAAATTTTCTAAAAAGACTTCCGTCCTACTTAGACATAAACTTTAGCTCCGAAGTACCTACGAAGAAATTTTTTTTGTACCCAAGCTTGTGAAAATCTTGCAGCAACATGCATGATAACAAGAGCTGGGTTCATGGCATGACCTGCCTGCTAGCTTACCGCGCCAGCAAAAAGTCTGTGAGTCAACAAGAAAAATGTCAATTCAACAGATTTTTTAAAATTTTATTTTTCTATGATTTTTCTTTTTGAATTTTTATTTAGTTTTTTTTTCACACTTGAAAGGTACGGTGTCTAATTTGCTCATCCATGCTTCTATTTTCGTGTCACATCTTTTTTTAGTTGGACCGACTGTAGGTGGGCTAACACCTACTTATTATTCAGTTGGATTGATATTTTTGTGTGGTTTGGTTGGCTGGCGTCAGTAAAAATCAGGCCGCTTGTTCAGTGTTCGATTAATCAGAGTAGGCAGTCAGATGTCTGTTTGTGTTCAAGGAAAGGTTTGAAAAAGACATTGAAGACCGGCACTACCTATTGCTTTATCTGTATTTACAGTTCTAAGTTAGCACTTGGCCTGACATACAATTTGTGATGTTATTTAGAATTTCGTTGCTGATTTTAGAGCATATTTTTCAATGTTTACAGGCAGATGCAGTCCTGTGTTCATTTTTATGAGTGACACGAGTGGACTTCTGCTGTGAAAATACCAGTTACACTTTACAAAGATTTGGCAGCACTCTTTTGAATCCAAATGTCAATGTACAAGAAAAAAGTGAATAACAGTCTATCATACCAGATTGGTTCTTATTACTTATGCAATTCACTTATTTTCTGTCGTTCCAGTACATCCATGCACAATGTTCGACCGACCAAAATCTTTCCTGTACGGAGGCAACAAAGTACTGCAACAGGAATTTGAATCGCTATCGTGATGTCAGTCCATATGATCACAGTAGGATTATTTTGCAGAGAGGCAGTGTCGACTACATAAATGCCAGCATTGTCGAGGTTGGTATTGTGGTTGATTTTTGTACAACTTGCTAACATTAGGCCTGCCTGCCTACATTTTATGGAAGTGTAGGTGAGGAAAATCATCCACAAGCATGGTAGGTCACAAATATGGTTTTGTCTTTTTGCAACATGGTTGCTGGTGGTATTTAATGAGAGTGCATCTTGGCAACAGCATTTTTGCAGTGAAGCATGCAGAATTTTTCATGGAAAACTAAATCTGGTGACATTCAGTCATGATAATAGATTGGTTGACACTAGGCTGCTGCACTTTAAATTTAGAGATTGGCAATGGACATTTGGCTACATCGGACATCTCACCGCCAATAATTTGGTCAGATTTTTGTTACAACCTTGCCAAAAATGGCTCTTTCCCTTTTTGCATGGCTTTCTGACACCAGGATCAATATTGGGGATATTCTTTTTGCTTTGAACTGTGTTGCAAAAGACCATTTATTCAATCTTTATTAAACGATAACTCTAGTCCAGCAGAAAATTTAGTATGGTTTAGGACACATCCAAGAGCCTGATGGTAGTGCATTCCACCCAAAAATAAAAACAAAAATCGTCAAAAAGGAAAACGGAATGCACGTTTTGCATCGCACACTGCGTCCATTCCCACTCTTTTGCCAACGTGGTGGTGCATTTGTGGGAGAAAAAGGAAACACAAGGTGGAACCATTTCGGGCTGCAGAGAGATGTAATGGGGGGCTGTGCCCCCTGGACCCCCGCTGGGGGCACAGCCCCCCAGACCCCCCCATGCTGGGGGGCTGCCGCCCCCCAGACCCCCTGCATTTCCGGTGCCCTACCCCCCCCCGTCGTAGACCTCTTTACCCCCTCTAAGATACCCTACCTTGCCCATCCCTGCAAAAGGTAATTATTATTGTTCACTTTATTTAGTAAATTTGGAGACCTTTTACCTCAACAAAATAATGATATGTCTGCATCAAAGTGAATCCAGATTTACAGCTGAAGGTCCATTTTCAGGACACTTGAAATTTTTGAATTTTGAGAACATTTCTTGGGTTTCAAATGTTGTTAAGTTTAGTTTTTTTTATCTAAAGGCTAAAAACTAGATGAAAGAGCCATTATACTAGGCCTACCTAAAATCTCATGCAGCTGGTAAAGTGGCTGTAATTTGCACCTGGTTACCTATTTGTTGTCTGTGGGGGAAAACATTAATTGTTTTTGGCCTTTCTTGCCCAGCGACCAATTTGTCTCCCCATTGACAGAACCTGGTTCCACTTTCAACAACGTCTGTATTTACTGACAAGTTAATCATATTCTGATTCTTTTTTTCTAGATTGAATCTGCAAAGCGAAAGTATATTCTCACCCAGGGACCTCTTCCCAACACGGCCAGCCATTTCTGGCTGATGGTGTGGGAACAGAAATCCAAGGCTATCATCATGCTGAATAGAATTATCGAGAAAAATCAGGTCAGTGAATATGGTCCAGTGCGTTGTTGATCTTTCTTGCTAAGATAGGCAGGTAGGTAGATAGGTACCTACCACAGAGCATTGTGTTTCATATGCTATGTAGAGTTGCAGCGGAACTAATAATGTTCTATGTACCTAACTGATAATGTTCTATGTAACTATGTAGAGTTTCACTATGCAGCGGAATTAATATACTGTACCCATACAAGTGTTTTCCCCATTTAACTTGCCCCTGAAATTTTTTGTCTTTTTTTTTCTCTTACGCGGGTGATAGAAGTTAAAGAGCCAGATTTCAACAGAGATTTCTGGAGATGTCAGATTTTGACCTCGGCAAGAAAAAGAGGACCTATAATTTCTGCAGAATGGAGTTTTTGCGAAAATCTGAAGTTGCAATTTTTTAAACACAATTTTTTACTAAACAATTATTCACAATTTTTTACGTAATTTTTTACATAAATTCTACTGCCGCCATAAAAGACGAGGGCTGTGGCAAGCCTGGACTAAGGACCTTACTTATTGTAATTTTATTTGGACCCCTTGACTAGTTTATTTGGGGAATTTGATGTTGAAATGCACCATTTTTTTCATTTTTTTGGTATCGTTACCAACCCAGGAGTAACTTCTTTGTGACTTTTGCAGTGGCAGGCCCAAAAAATTAAAACGAATTTTCTCCTGTGTTAACTTCTTTTCCCCTTCTTTAGGTGAAATGCCATCTCTATTTCCCTTGTGGTTCGTCCAGTGGTGGAAATGACAAGCTTTCATTTGACGATGTTGGATTGGAAGTGGAATATCTCTCAGAGACTGATAAATCCGATTACGTAACGCGAAAGTTGCTTTTACGTGACATTTCGAGTGGTGAAAGCAGGGAACTATTACAATTCCATTACGTAACTTGGCCTGATTTTGGTGTTCCATCCTCACCCGATGCCTTCTTGGACTTCCTTGTTGATGTACGTGGTAGTGGTAGTTTAGATTTTGGTGTTGGTCCACCGGTTGTCCATTGTTCGGCAGGTATTGGACGTTCAGGAACATTTTGCCTCGTTGAAACATGTCTCTTATTGGTAAGTGCATTTCCCCACAAGGGTTTTCTTTCCTTTTTTTGCTTGATTTTGCCAGGATATATCTTGTTTTGGTGGTCAAAGTTGGAAATTTCAACACTTTGGATTCGGTGTATATGTATGCCGAAAAATCCATGGCTGCCTGATTTCTCTGGGTATATTCGGTTAGCCCAAAGTCTTTCGCCATAGGAAAAACATAATTTTGCTGTTTTGACATATTTTGTGATCTGAAACTTTTCCTGCTTCAACCACGGACGTAAGACTGCAATTGGAAATTGTACTCCCGACTAAGTGGTGACACAAGTGAAAAGTTTCAATGACAAATTGACATGCTTCAATGTTCAATGACAAAATGTGAAAAAAACACCAAATTTAATTCGTTGCTGTAGCTAAGGAATCTTACCTTTCCTGTTTATGCTTTTTTTTCTAAATATTTTTTATTGATTTAATCGAAAAAAAAAAGAGTTTTAGGAGAGAAAAATTGACACTTACCGGCAATGCATTCGTCATTTGCAACTTTTCAAATCGTTGGGTTTTTTGTTCAAATTAAGTGCTCACATCCGTGGTTAGAGTTAGAAAACTTTTCAGATCACAAACTATGATAAAAAACAACAAATTTTCATTTATGCCATGGCCAATGACTTTTGGGCTACCCTGTGTTTGCAACCAACATGATTAGCTCCATTTCCCTCCATTCTTTCCACGTAGGTATACAAGATACACCTGGTACCACCGTCTTTTTTTTTTACATTTTGATGCGACATCGTCTGCGTGCAAGCATTTGTGAATTCACCTTCATCGAATTGCGTTTTTGATTTTTTTTCTGCTGTTTTGTCTGGCAAAATACTTGATTTCAGAAGGTTTTGCGGGGTATTGTGATCGACTGGTTGTTTTTTTCGCACACTCGACCACTCGTACATTTGCTTTGGAGAGGCTTTTATTGCTGCTTTGTGGCAAAAACAGAACGATTTAGGCACAATAATTTTTTATACCTATCTGAAGGTTTTTTAGAAGTCATTCTGAATGACTGTTTTATTTATTTGCGTGCACATGCTTTTTGTCCATTCTGGATCGGAATTATTATCCTAGTGCTTTGTGACGTTGTTCAGAGTGGTGCCAAGTTGAAGTGAAGACAGTGATGATGGAGTAATTCTCAGTAGGAATCTGTGCATTGTGACGATTTTGGTAGTGGTGCCTACTTAGTTAAAGTGTAGTGATGATGGTGCTTCAACTTCTGATTACGGATTCAACTACCATCTCTGTTCAGCCTGAAATATTTTCAGGGAAACCAAACCAAGAATAAATATCGCATCTGATAATCATCGATACAGTTTGCTGAGGCTTTTTCTCACAAATGCCTGGCTGGAAATTCTGAGAGAAACAAATAATTTTGAGACATCTCAAAGAAGAATAATGCTATGAAGCAACATTCACTGGGTCAGAAATGGCAACCACTTTTTTGGTTAAATTAGTGGCCATTTGGGTCATTGTTGTGAGATGGCTAAAAAGTTTGAAATTTTTTCGTCCAAACAGTTTTTTATATCATCAAAATTGGACTGGTAGATCCTGAGATATGATTTTTTACAGTACACAATTCAATTTTTGAAGTACCTATTTCTGGAAAAGTAGGTATTTAGAGTATCACTTCTCACAAAAAATTGGTATGCAAGGGTTTAATTTTCCACGCATGTTGCAACAATTGCCGCATGCTGTCATTGTCATTTACGGCTTAACTTAGGCAAATATCATGAATGTTTGAGCAGATTTTGGCAGACATCCATGATCCAAATAGGTCTTTTTATGAGCCCTTAGAGAAATTCTGCAGTTGGGTTGGGGTCGCCGGAGCAAAGGTTCCCGTCACACTTGAGGTTCAAATTTTCCAACATGTTTCGTTCCACATATGTGCTTCAACATTTTAAAGGGCCAAATTGTGCATAGAAAAATGGTTGACAGTTGCCTGGAAAAAAAGGCATTCATTGGTGATGGTGTCTTCTATTTTCCTTTTAAATTTTGTTATGGCAAGTGGCTTTTTAGATTTTAGTAGGCCTACAGCAAGCACCAAATGGGCCGTTGTCCTTCATCAAGGGGCTCTGCAACCTGCGGCAGAAATAACCGCGAGTAAAGAAAGTGATTTTGACTTCAAATTTGGTATCGAATTTCCGAGGTTTGGTAATGTTTGTTGCATTTGAAGACCTTTATCAACTGCCATGATCCACCACTTTCAATTTTTTTTTTTTTCTCCAAAAACCTGTTTTTATCTGGGTGCAGGGTGCCAGTGGCCCCTATTGAAGACCCACAGCTGTAAAATTTCAGGCGGGTTTTGGGTATT
>JASGXE010003827.1:0-48009 GCA_030068105.1 Sinentomon sp. SZTP_YWyxl
AATGCATGGTGATGCAGCCCGGCAGGCATCAGCTGGTAGAGCATCAGGAAATGAGCCTGGAAATGATGTTAAACTGGGAATGTCTCAAGTTCAGGCTGCAAGTTCAGGCTGCATCATGATGGTATCCCTCCCACAACTTTGCAAGACCATGTACCCGGTCTTTACACAAAGAAGCATTGTCGACCAGACTTCTTGTCTTGCTGTAGATAATGACATTGCAAAAACCCCTCAGGCATTGTGTGATCTGCGGTCACCGCCCACACAGAATGATGTTCGTTGGCTGGTGAACTATCTGGACAGAAATGATGTTGTTGGCAGACTGAAAGAGAAGTTGAACAGGGAAATATATAAAAACAGAAAAAAAACATTAAAACAGATGCAGAAAACTGGGTCGACTGCGTAGATTGCCAAAACTGGGTTTCCCGAAGAAAGCAATGTGTTGGTTCAAATTTTAATATCAAGAAGGACTTTGTCTGCCCTGACACTTGTGCTCTTGAAGAAAACAGGCATCATTTTGCCATATTTTAAATAAACTTCATTTCATGGGCCTATACTTGCCCACTTCTTTTCTATTTCATGGCTTTTGTCTTGCCCTACACCTATCTACTGTAATCAGACGCTCATTTGTCGTAGCCTACCATATGCAGAAAAGTTTACACACTACTCCAATAAAGCCACTGGGCATCTGAAAAATGAGGCAATTTAATGCAACTATTGTCTTTTCAATACCTAGGTGCCCACCTAATTCCAATTTGGTGATGATGTTCTCACAAGCAACAAAAGGAACTTTCATATCTGCCGCTTTTCATCGCCAATCAATGAGCTTTTTCAACATATGTTATGGCACATTTTGGGGGTCCACCACAGGTGTTTAATGTCTGCTAATTCTTAAAAATCTTGTTGAAGAGCAGAAAGAACAAAATTTTATTTCTCTAATTTGGGCTATTAATTGTTGAGTTCACTGAAAAGCAGTGACATTTAAAGCTGTCTGTGCCATTCGGTATTCGCCGATGTTACCCCGTCACTTTGAGTCCTATTTAAAGCCGATTATTTCAGCCGTCTGTCATTTTTTTAAAAATTGAAGAGATGCCTGTTCCCCCGTCTATAGGGGTAACATCAGCCAACAGGCAGTTCTAAATGAGCCTGCCGAAGTTACCCCAATTAACGGGGTTACTTCGGCACCTGTTTAAGGTCAAATAAAAATGAAGCCATGCAATATTTTTCAGTTATTTCTTTTGGGATCAATAGCCAAAGGTTGTGGCCTAAGCAGTCTAAAAATGCAATCTTCTAGCATTCCTCACTCCAGAGATCAAAGGAAAAAGAAAAAAAAAGCAGCCATTTTTGACCGAAGTTACCCCGGATGACGGTAATTAGCTGGCAGTAAAGGATCACCCTTTTTGAAAAGAGGTGTAATTCTCCTGACTTCCAAGCATCGGGTAGCTCACCACAGGAAAAGGACTTGTTGAAGAGAAGATACAGATAAGCAGAAAATTCGTGTGGGAAGGATTTCAGAAGAGACCCAGGAATTCCATCAGGGCCAGAAGAGGAAGATTTAGATTTCCTGATGGCCGAAGCAATTGAAGAAAAGGTTATTGAGAAATCAAGATGCAGCTCAGAAGCTTTGGATGCTGCTGGTATGGATGAAGCTTGGAAAGTGGAAGCAGAATATGAAGACGAAAACTGTTGAGCTAGTGCTTCAGCCTTTTCAGATGGTGTAACGGCCAAACCATCATGGAGTTTCAGAGATGGGACACAGACTGAACCACGGTACCTATTATTTACCTGTTTCCAAGCATATTGCAAGGAACTGCGGGCATTTGAGTTGATGATACCTGGCCTGAGACTGAGAGATAGACGAGACAGGAGATGATTTTCATGGTCCAATTTTGCTGCTATGAGGTCAGAACAGAGACGATCTTAGGTTCTGGCATGAAGATCAGAATAATGACGAAATTTGTACCTAGTATTGTTTGCATTGGCGAGAAAGAGAGCGAATATGCGGCGGGTATTTAAAAGACATGGATCCGATTTGGGGCCTTTTGATGCGAGCAGGCACAAATTGACTGATGCCATGTTGAATAATAGACTCAAAATCACACCAGAGCGTGTTTATGGATGAGCACAGATAACTCTCTCGAAAAGAGGGAAAAGAACCCAGTAAGAAGTCAGAAAAGCCAACACTGTTAATTCGTGAGAAGTCTCTGATCAAAACAGGAGGCTCTGATGCTGGTGTTGAAACTGACAGGGATAAAGTAAGCAGAACTGCCATGTGATCACTTATCCCCATTTCAACAGAGATTGTGTTTAGAATGTGGATCGGACGCAATAGAAAAATATCAAAGATGGAATTTGAAGCTGGTCTAGTAGGAACCTTAACCGTCTGCGCAAGGCCGAAATCAAAGCAGAATTCAATGGCAGCTCGGTTGACAGAGATGCCATGACAACAATTTCTTTCAAACCTTCTTTAAGTCCCTTCCGAAGGACTAGAAGACTTGCCACTAAGTCTCCCTTTCTGTCACTGCAGCCAGAATGGAGCGTGACCCAACCCACAAATTCCGACTGTGGCGGGAATCGAACCCACAACCTTCGGATTCGGAGTCAGACCAGCTGATCAACTGAGCCACTGTGACAGACTTGTGACAGAATTGTTTGCTGAATGCATCGTCTGCTTTCATTTTTTCAACAACAATCATTGTTGTTTTCATCAGATTTGTCAGCGAATTTTCATCAGATCGTTTTCATCAGATTGTCAGCGAATTTTCAAAACGCTGTGCCGCACTGGACTCCAAACCCCATCCCAAAATTTTTCGAACATGAAGGTTGAACTATGAGAAAAGGGACGGCAATCGATCTTGTTTTTCATTGCCCAAGATCAAGTCTTAAATTCTGGGATTTTCTCCAGGTTCCCCGTTTGTTGTCTTTTTGACTTTGCCACGCATGAGGACATTGCGAATAGCAGCTGGTCCTGAACCACTCCTTTTTGGCAGTCGAAATTCTTGTCACAATGCTCTTGCCTGGCAAAGGCCTGTGCAAAATAATCTCTCTGCCAAGCCCAAATTTCATGGTCATATCCCCGACAACTCCAATGATGGTATCACACTAAATCTTTTGCTTTTGAACTGCCAATCATTAAATAACCCTCTGAAGAAAGCTGAAATTGCTGCAATGATTTCTGACCATGGGATAAATATTTTATTGTTGACTGAAACATGGTTATCTCCTAACACATGCGATTCCGAACTATTTCAAAATTTCAATATTTTCCGCTCTGATAGGCAAATGGGCAGAGGAGGAGGTGTGTTACTGGCAGTCAAAGCAGGTATTACAAGTTTGCCTGTATTGTTCCCGCCCGATGTTGAGCTGTGTTTTGAGCGCTCACTTGAATCAGTATTCTGCCGCATTGTTGTTGGAAAATTGTCGTTTGTTATCTGCTGTGCATATTTTGCTCCCCCAGTTGGGCTGGCTGCTGTGTTTCATTTTCAGCGTGTTCTCACAACGTTGTTCTCCACTTTGCCTGATCAAAATTTAATCTTAGCTGGCGATTTTAATTTGCCCCGTATAAATTGGTTCAAGATCAATTACGTTAACGCTTCTACGGTTGAATCTGCTTTCATTGAGTGTGTTGAAAATTTTGCGTTGGCGCAACTTGTTCATGAACCAACTAGAGTTTCCTCAAGCGGGTTGTCAAGTACTCTAGACTTAATTTTCTCCAATTTTGAGTTCCCTAAATTGGCAGTCAACACGATTGACGGTATCTCGGACCACCTTGCTATTTTAGGTCGCATGATTGTTAGCGATTTCTCAATGGTTTCGACGCCTACAGCGAGCAAAATGACAATTGATTTTCGCAATGCCAATTGGGCAAACATCAAAAAATTATTGGAAATATCTTTTACAGAGTTTGCTAACTCTTCGGCGCTTGGCGCCAACGAGCAATGCCACATGCTACTCGTCCTTCTCAAACAAGCGCTAAGCTTCATACCGACAATTTCATGCAAAATTAATAAAGACTTCCCTTGGGTAAATCATAAATTAAAAGCTCTCTTCCGCAAAAAACGCAAGCTATCAGCCAGATACTCCAAGGTCAAAGGAGAAATTTTACTTGCCCAGCTTTCTCAAGTAAAGGAGGCAGTTCGCCTCTTAAACAAAAATCTATTTTCGTCTTATATTAAGAAAGCAATCTCAACTCCGTTTTCGAAAAATTTTTGGAAGTTTATTCGCTCGAAGAGATCCAGGGCATCAGGGATGGGAGCCTCTGTCATTTCTGAGAACGGAGACATATTGTGCGAGCACGAGGACATTTCCAGAAGCTTTGCAGCACTTTTTTCCTCCGTTCATAGTCAAGCTGCTCCTCCACCCAATGGCTATACTGTTTCGTATAATTCTGTAGCATCTCGAAATGAATTTCATTTTTGTGACCGTATTTCAGTTTTTAAAGCAATTTGTAGCCTAGCAAATAAGAACTCACCTGGCAGTGATGGTATTCCAACCGTTTCATCAAGATGCTTGCCTTTGAGCTATCATTCTATTATTTTACGCTCTTTAACACAATTTTTCGTACCTGTTATTATCCCGAAACCTGGAAAAGAGCCATCGTGGTCCCAATTCCGAAAAAAGGACCTTCTCAAAACGTCACCAACTACCGTCCAATTTCTATTCTTCCAAGTGGAGCTAAACTTTTCGAAAAAATCTTTGTGCAGATGCTTACTTCCTTTGTGAATGAAAAATCCATCCTTAGCCCGCATCAGCATGGATTCCGGAAAGGTCTGTCATGCGAAACCCAGCTGATTGAATTTGTACATGACATTGCAGAAGCTTTTGAAAACAAATTACCAGTGCATGCAATTTTCATTGATTTTACTAAGGCTTTTGACATAATTCCTCATCATTTACTCCTTCGTAAATTGCATCTGCTGAAACTTCCTCTGCAGTTTGTACAGCTTCTATCCTCGTACCTGAGTGGCCGGTCCTCTATCCTCAAATGGGATGGGTCCATTTCCTCGCAAGTGTATTCTAACTCTTCAGGTGTACCACAGGGAAGTGTCTTAGGCCCATTGCTTTTCTTGCTGTACATAAATGACATCACTGAGGGGACTAGGTGCAAAATCAGACTGTTTGCAGACGATCTGGTGGTGTATCAGCCGGTAAAATCATCCTTGGATATAACTGCCTTGCAAACTGATCTCAATGTGATTAACAAATGGTGCGAGACCTGGGGAATGAAAATCAACACTAGCAAATGTGCTTTTGTACGCTTTCAGCGGGCGAAAATTACTGATCCTTGGGAATCTTCATCCACGTCGTACACCATTAATTTGCAATACATTACTAAGGAAACCACTTTTAAGTACCTGGGAGTGCTTTTGCAAGAAAACTTGTTCTGGGAATCTCATATCAATTACATCACAGCGAAATCTCAAAAAATCTTGGGTTTAATTCGACGCAATCTGGTTCTCGCTTCTCCAGAAGCTAAACACAAAGCTTTTGCCACTCTTGTTCTGCCAATTCTTGAATACGCCAGTGTGGTGTGGGATCCATTCAAAATAGTTCTTACCGAATCCCTAGAGAGAGTTCAGAGACGGGCAGCAAGATTTATTTCTGGCAATTTCCTACGTTTCAGCAGCATTACCGGCATTCTTAATGAGCTAAATTTGCCTCCGCTCGCTGAGCGCAGAAAAGAAAAGCGCTTAAAGTTCTTTGCAAAAATCTTAGTCGGCGACTACAAAATTTCTGTCCCTTCAGGGTTTTCTATTCGCAACCCACAAAGAAGGACAGACAACGGCCTTCATTTCACTGTGCCATTTATATGCCGTAATGACTATTACAATTCCTTCTTTCCCAGGACAATAAGGGAATGGAACGCCCTACCAGCTACATCACCAATTGTTGTCAAAACCTTTCTCAAAAGAACTTCTGCTGCACAATTGCACTCTGAACACATGTCACACTGAACTGAGTAATTTGTTCCGTTGTCTTTCGATTGTTTTCACCATTGCATTGACTTTGTTTTTTTTTTTTTTTAAATTTGACTATGCTTGTGTCTTCAAGCCCGACTCACCAAGTCATTTTGTGAGCCGTAATTGTTTCATAAATAAATAAATAAATAAAAATAAATGAAATGAGCTCCATAATCTATGATTCTGAAAAAGCCGCAAAGCAATCCCGAAGAAACCATTCAGCCGAACCAAAGCTGCAATTTGTCACACCGCTCGCGATGTGTTTGCTGCATACTCTATGATTCTGAAAAAGGCGCAATGCAATCCCGAAGAAACCATTCAGCCGAACCAAAGCTGCAATTTGTCACACCGCTCGCGATGTGTTTGCTGCATACTCTATGATTCTGAAAAAGGCGCAATGCAATCCCGAAGAAACCATTCAGCCGAACCAAAGCTGCAATTTGTCACACCGCTCGCGATGTGAGCTGCATATTGCTATGATTCTGAAAAAGGCGCAAAGCAATCCAGAAGAAACCATTCAGCCGAACCAAAGCTGCAATTTGTCATACCGCTCGCGATTTGTGCTGCATACTCTATGATTCTGAAAAAGGCGCGAAGCAATCCCGAAGAAACCATTCAGCCTAACCAAAGCTGCAATTTGTCACACCGCTCGCGTTGTGTTTGCTGCATACTCTATGATTCTGAAAAAGGCGCAATGCAATCCCGAAGAAACCATTCAGCCGAACCAAAGCTGCAATTTGTCACACCGCTCGCGATGTGTTTGCTGCATACTCTATGATTCTGAAAAAGGCGCAATGCAATCCCGAAGAAACCATTCAGCCGAACCAAAGCTGCAATTTGTCACACCGCTCGCGATGTGAGCTGCATATTGCTATGATTCTGAAAAAGGCGCAAAGCAATCCAGAAGAAACCATTCAGCCGAACCAAAGCTGCAATTTGTCATACCGCTCGCGATTTGTGCTGCATACTCTATTATTCTGAAAAAGGCGCGAAGCAATCCCGAAGAAACCATTCAGCCTAACCAAAGCTGCAATTTGTCACACCGCTCGCGATGTATGCTCCATACTCTATGATTCTGAAAAAGGCGCAAAGCAATCCCGAAGAAACCATTCAGCCAAACCAAAGCTGCAATTTGTCACACCGCTCGCGATGTATGCTCCATACTCTATGATTCTGAAAAAGGCGCAAAGCAATCCCGAAGAAACCATTCAGCCGAACCAAAGCTGCAATTTGTCACACCGCTCGCGATGTGTGCTGCATAATCCCATGATTCAGAAAAAGGCGCAAAGCAATCCCGAAGAAACCATTCAGCCGAACCAAAGCTGCAATTTGTCATACCGCTCGCGATTTGTGCTGCATATTCCTAAGATTCTGAAAAAGGCGCAAAGCAATCCCGAAGAAACCATTCAGCCGAACCAAAGCTGCAATTTTTCATACCGCTCGCGATTTGTGCTGCATACTCTATGATTCTGAAAAAGGCGCGAAGCAATCCCGAAGAAACCATTCAGCCGAACCAAAGCTGTAATTTGTCACATCGCTCGCGATGTGTGCTGCATACTCTATGATTCTGAAAATAGGCGCAGAGCAATCCCGATGAAACCATTCAGCCGAACCAAAGCTGCAATTTGTTCACACCACTCGCGATGTGTGCTGCATAATCCCATGATTCTGAAAAAGGCGCAAAGCAATCCCGAAGAAACCATTCAGCCGAACCAAAGCTGCAATTTGTCACACCGCTCGCGATGTGTGCTGCATATTCCTAAGATTCTGAAAAAGGCGCAAAGCAATCCCGAAGAAACCATTCAGCTGAACCAAAGCTGCAATTTTTCATACCGCTCGCGATTTGTGCTGCATACTCTATGATTCTGAAAAAGGCGCGAAGCAATCCCGAAGAAACCATTCATCCGGATCAAAGATGCAATTTGTTCACACCGCCCGTGATGTGTGCTGCATATACTCGATAATCACAGAAGGCGCTGCACAGTCGCGAAGTAACCATTCCGCAAAACCAAAGCGGCAATTTGGTCACACCGCTCGCGATGTGTGCTGCATGCTTCATGATTCTCGCAGGCGCAAATCAGAACTGGAGAACAATTTTTCAGATCCATGCAAAGCCGCAATTTGTTCACGTTGGTCGTGATGTGTACTTCCAACACTCAAAGATCATTGACAGCCAATTGCAACTCGGGCAACGACTTATTCTGTGCCATTCTGAATGTACCCGGGCCATAGGAGATTTTTGTCAGGCTTCTGAAGCACGGGGCAATGTTATTCCCCAGCAAGCGCCGTTTAATACATTCTTTCATGTGTGTGTTTTGCGTCATGTGCGAAATGGGGAATTACATTGCCTCGTGCTTCAAACGTCCGACAAAAATCTCCAATGGCCCTGGTATTCAGAATGACTCCGTTCAGCAAAAACATTCAGCAAATAAACAGCTTCAAAAGCTGTTAATAGGCCCCGAAGATGAATTTTGGAAATTTATGAAATGACTATACCATGCTAGGAAACCTTTATCGGAAGGATTCTCACCACACGTTAGTGAGGACGTTGGAAAACATCAACTTTCGAAAAACGGTGAAATTAATAATTGTTGTTTATTAAAATTGCTCTCAAGAGCCAAGCGTCACGGACATGTTGCAAACACTTGCCCATTCATGTCTAATTTCTCGACGCCTTGAAAGAAGGCTAAAACTCCTTCAAACCATCATGCACGATCCACAAAAAAACTCAAAACCTCTGCCAGCATCTTTTCTGCCATTTTGTCACCCAGGCGAACTCACACGTTTATACAATGGACTTTTCTCTCACCTATTTCACAAAGTATATGAAACAATTGCTTTTTCCACCGGACTGCTCGTGAGTGGAATTCCGTGAGTGCCAGCAAATTTTCCGTTCATCCCAAATTCTGCTCTCCCACCTCTGGCAGGACTGGATACAGTTTCGTTTGTTCCTTTTCTTTTTTCTTGTCACCATTTATTTATTTATTTTATATTATTACAAATTTACGACAAACAAAATGAACTGGTTTGTCGAGGACACACATAGAAGTAAAAAACTATTTACAAAGAAAGAAGAAAATTATATCGAGAAAATGATAAAAAAATTAGGGCAATGGCATAACATCAAGAAAAACTCCAAAACAAAAAGGGTAAAACCAAATGAACGATGAAATAGTCCAATATTTGAGGTGGTTAAGCAGGCTTACGGAGGAACGGAGAAATTGGTTGCAGGGAATTCCACTCACGAACAGTGCGGGTGAAAAAACCCGTTGTAATGCTTTGTGAAGCCAGTGAAAGGAGGTCTACATGGTGAATGTGGTGGGTTGTTGTTGTGGATGTTATGCAATTTTATGCAAATCCAAAAAAATCCTAACTAGCCTACAGCCGTTATTTTCAGTGAATTAGACTTTTCCTTATTTTTATGGTTTATAAATTCTAGTTCATTTTTGGTTGTAAATTTGGAAATTAAAATCATCCTTGTCATCGATGATGGATCGGATCAACGGGCAGCTCTTTTGCTGCGGTGGAGCGATCGCGCATGGTTTTACTTCTGACGTCAGTCATATCTAGACGGCCATATTTGAAGTGGTAAAACAGTTGGTATAGATGTTTTAAAATCGCATTTCAAACGCGGAAACTTTTAACCTCACTTAACCATTTTACCTGGTTTTTTGTGACCAACGGTGGCAGAAAAAAAAAAAGAATTTTGATCGAAAAAAAATTATGGCCCCTTCTAAAAAATTGGAACTGATAGGGTTCGAACTTGGGATCCCAAAACTTTGTCGACGTGTTCAAGCGCATCAATCCGACGTCTTTGACCTCTCGACCACAGCAGACCTACGTTAGGTGTCGTTTTGTTTCTCCCATTTGTGCAAAACTTATGAATGCATATAAGAGAAGTCTAACATAGAAGTCTATTCTCATGTTCTTCAGGAGCAAGTTAGGAATTTTTTACTATCAACGCTAAACATGCTGCCAGAAGTTATCACAATCCGATAACGTGCCTCTGCTTCAGCAATCAAGGAACTTACCAAGCGAAGCGACGATAAAATCAAAAACCAATTATTAATTTCTTGCTTTAGTCAGGGCAGACAACAAGAGTTTGATTTGAGCAGAAAACGATAATTTGCATGCAATTAAGCCGCAAAAGTAAGGATAAGCCTAACCTAACTAAGTACCTGCCTAATGCTAAAGGGTGTCCACATGTTAACAGCTTATTGAGTAGTGAATGCTAATAAACCATGCCTTGAAATTACTCGAATTTACCTTCTGTTCCTGAGCATAATTTCACCGGACGAGTAAGTTAACCAAAGTGCCAGCTCAACCGCAAAGAATCGCTCGGAACGTGATTTAGGTTCGCAGTAAAATGCATGATGAAAGCATGGATGGTATTTTCGAACAACTTGTAAGATTGTGACTCAGTACATTTTTCCCAATGACAAGAGCCAACAAATCCTAATCAGCATGACGCTATCCAAGGCGTAAAGCTCGCAATTACGTATATCGCATCAAGCTGCATGATTTTAAAGTTGAAAAATCCGAATATTGTTTTCAATTGACGATCTGCTCTTACTGAGGCCACTTCGAAATCTCGGGTTGCCCGAAGAAATATTAGCAGATATTGCAGGCTGAGGATCAGTCTAGGAAGCAAATTTTGGAGCACTGCTTTGTCATCCGGTTCTGTTCACGCTGCCGTGACTGGGATTACCGCTGATCTCCTCCACTGCCGTGGAAGAAAACCGCGAGAACTTTTTGAACAGTGCGGTTTTATTCTTCAGCTGATTGGAGTTTTTACTCTTTTTCGGCTGACTTGTTCTCTGTGTGATCGTCACTGCGTTTCACGAACTTTTGAAACTATAGTGTGCGCTGAGCAGTAGTGACTCTAATGGTGTGATTCCTTGAACATATTTCGTTATTTTTGGATATTCATAAATTGAACGAGTTTTGATTTTACACTCTATCATTTCATCAAATATCTTCTACGAAATGAACGGATCCGTTTATCAAGAGTAAGTATTAAAGGAGCATGACTCGAGTTCTCCATTTTCAATTTGCCGACGTTTTTGGCTTCGCAGAATTCTGCAATATGGGATTGAACAACATTTCCCACTGTGTTTGGAAGCTGTTATTTTCTAATAATTCTGCTACCTAAACTGACAGAGAAAAGTGGATAAAATTCGAAGAGAATGAAGAACAAGCCCTGCTAACCATACCGAAATAAATTCTCCTGCTCTTTACTGCATTGGTGTTTCGAAAAATGTTGATTACCTGCACTGCTGGGGGGATAAAATTTCTGACTGCTGCTACTCACAATATACATTTTCATTAACGCATCCATACGAACGATGGACAAAAGGTAGTTGTGCCTGGACGACTATAAATCAAAACGGTTAAAAAACATGACAACAATTATTTTAAACATAAATTTCGAAGAAACAACAAAATTTCGTTCGTGCCCTGTTCTTAAAACTTCCATCTGGCCACACGCTCATAAGGTAATAAAATGCGAAACCCCGTAAAAGTACACGTACATGTATAGACGCATTTTCTCACAAGCTGAGTGAGAAGCGACTCACAAAGGCTGAAATCGCTTAGTTTTTCTTCATCAATAAAAATTTAAAATGCATGAAAATCAATCAACCTGTATCGTCGTGCGAACCCCAGTAGCGTGTGGATCTGCAACATTCTGGTAGCGGAAGTTTGGACAGTAGCTGGCGCCTACAGCAAGTCTGAGTTGGAGCAAGCGGATTCGATTGTTCTCGGTTGCAATAAAGAACAACGCTTGAGAACGATTTGAAACACAAAAACGAATTTCATGAAAAAGGAGCATCTTGTAATCAGAAGGAATTGATATGCGCATGCAAATTAAAGGCACATTGAAAAGAGATTTGAAGACCAAAGCTCATACTGCACTCCTTGATAACAGCTGAAACAATACACCACAAACACCGACATCCCCACAGATTTGACGCCGTGACGCATCGTTTTGAAAGCAAATTGCTTTAAAATGGCAAGAATTTACTCATGTTGGCTCATTTTTATTCATATGGTCATGTATTCACTCCTTTAGACTCCTTTTGTCGGTTTTCAATTCCTTCTTGTTCTCTTTTATTTCCTCACGACAATTGAATATTTGCTTAAAAAAGCAAGAAACCCGGAACATTTTCATAACGCTGAATGCAGAGTGCGATTATGATACCAGAAATCCAAGTTTGCAACATTCTTCTGACGTGATTTCCCGCTAGCTAGACGGAGTGCAAAACAATTTCTGGATCCAAATTTAAGATTATGCTTATATGTAAACAGTTGCTCAGTTGTGATGAGCTTCAACAACTTATAATTTGACCCTCCAGGATGAACGATTCGGGGCAACATCGTTTCCAAAGGTCACGATTACCGAACACTGTTTTCGGACTTTTTGGCCGAAGATATCCTGGTTTCAAAATGATCGGTTCTCGTTCGGTAAGCAATGCTACGAATACGTATATGGAGCCATCCAGAATAGCCGGGCCATAGGAGAGTTTTTCACACTTTTGAAAGCACGGGGCAATGTAATTCCCCATTTCACATGCGCCGCAAACCACATTACACTAAGGAATGTATTTAACGGCGCTTATTAGATGGGGAATAACATTGCCCCGTGCTTCAAAAGTCTGACATAAATCTCCTATGGCCCGACTATTTAGAATGGCTGTGTATACTCAGACATTCAAAATACGCGGGCCATAGGAGATTTTTGTCAGACTTTTGAAGCACGGGGCCATGTTACTCCCCATCTAGTAAGTGCTTTTAAATGCATTCCTTTATGTAATGTTTTGCGGCTCATGCGAAATGGGGAAATACATGGCCCCGTGCTTTAAAAGTCTGACAAAAATCTCCTATGGCCCGCATATTCAGAATGGCTCCGTATACATCAAGAATTCATTTACTTCGTTTGATTTGCCTACGTTTTAGCGATAAATTTCAGAAATCAATGAATCCAACGGAACAGTTGAGATGTAATGACATCGAAGATACACAGCGATATTAGTTACTAAAATAATGTGCTTTCATTTGAGAAATTCGCGTCCACTGTTCAAAAACGAAATGTTCTCAAAACATATTTCAGCAGATCTTAACTGTAACTCAATTCGATTCAATTTCAATTCAATTCAATTTATTAAAATTAGTTCACATTAGTGGGCGAACATTAACCGTAAGGCCCGTCAGATAAGGATAAAATCAACAAAATGAGCAAACGAACGAGCAGAGAAAAACAGGTATACCCATAGGTATGTAAAAGAAATTCTCCGTGCGGTGGCCATTTAGAGAACGAGAAGCGGAGAACTTGCCGGGAGAGAATTCCAGTTCCGTATGGTACGCAGAAAAATGAATTATTGTTTTGAGTTTTTTTAAAGCGGCGCTGAGATATGAAAGGCATGCTGACCGCGGCGTGGGGTAAGAACCCTTGCAAACCCAAGGGGAAGATAGATCAGACACTTACGTGTCACCATGATTTTTCGGAGAAAGCTAATCGTCGTAATAATTCATTTTCTATTATGCGGTACTAACAAAAGCTAACTGAAACCTGAACAACGGTTCCCAGGCAACTGTTCATGACTATACGGTACCTAACTCTTACTGGTTGAATACCCTGTGTTCTCCATGTTTTTGCCCCCGCATACATCATGAAGACCAGCCTTTTGACTCATGATATGGGCAAATGTAAATTTCTTTGATGGAGACTTCTATGGTGACATTTGACACACAAGCTGACGTTCATAGCACATACACTGCTTTATAAAAAAGGCTCTTGATATCTTATCAGTCTGAAAAAATGTTGGCCCAAAAACGCATCAATATATTCGCAACTTTTACGTAGCAGCGGTAACACATTTCCAGATAAATTTTATTCAAAACATCTGTGTAAAATGTTTTAGGTGTTTATGCTCGCGACTTATTGGCACGTTTTTCTCCAAGTGATTGGGATGTCTTGGGTTCTTCTGTTGTTAGACGCAAAATGGCCAAAACGACAAGAATGACCATGCATCCATTTCTCCTTTCCCACCTGTAGGTATACAGGGTTTCCCAAAAGTCACTTGACAACCCTTGTTATTTAGAAGTTTTAAATCTTCTCTCGTGGGGCTATTTCTACAGATTTCGGATTCGGATTGGGCAGGCTGCCCGATGCAGATGCTATCCAGTCGAATTGGAACAAACTCCACTCCGAGCTCCCAGAGTTGCTTCAAAACTGCAATGCACTTTTCTGGGGTTGTCAAGTGACTTTTGGGAACCTGTATGTAAACCGGATGCATGAAACCGGATGGTACCAACATATGCCAGCTTGTTTCTTTATTTGGAATGGTAAAACCTGCAATAAAATTCAAACGCGGCGATTTCCTCATGCAGAGAACTTTTGGTAACTGATTTTTATTTTTGCATTTCCTGGTATGACTGATATTTTCGATTAGTCACCAGGAAATGCAAAAAAAATTCGATCAGTCAAGGATCGTTACAAAAATCCCAGAACTTACTTGCATTTGGAGTTTCGGTGTTCCTGTACTATCGAGATCACTCTCATCGACTAGCTCACATCGTGTGTCAAACTAAGACAGCCACTAACTTGCAAAAATAATTGCTGATTATGGAATCCCGCTCACGATATACACGAATCACGATAGAGCGAAGCGGGATATTCACGCTATAATCACCGCTATAATCACCGCAATCAGCACTATAATCACGCTATATAATCACCGCTATAATCTCCGCTATAATCACGCTATAATCACGCTATAATCACGCTATAATCACGCTATAATCACGCTATAATCACGCTATAATCCCCGCTATAATCAGCGCTATAATCACGCTTAATAGCGCGGGATAATCACGAAGCGGGATATTCACGATATCCCGCTTCACGATATACACCTCCCGTAATTAATCCACCTGAACTTTCGTATTTCTCAGAAAAACGAAATTATTGCTTTTGCTTCATAATAATTTCATTGCCGTGTCACTATGTTGGAGATATCGCTGTTCTAATATTGGGTTTAAATGCTTTTCGCACAGGAATCTAGTCTTTTGCAGGGCGTCGTGCACGCAACCCTATTGCTGCTCTTGCTAACTGGGATAGATGCTATGCGGAACCGAAACCTTCAAGGAGCTCTTCGTTGTATAAAGCTTCAACGAGTGTTGGCTCATCCGACCAAAGCCGGAGAGGTTATCATCAACACGAGGAGGTTTTCGAAAGTTGCCGACGTTGATCAAGTGGCAGAGGACGATATAGTTCCGCATCCTTTTCCGGCTGGGGCCAATCCCGATCGCTACAAATGGATAACGGGATCTCACATTGCCAATGAATCGGATCCCAGGAAACTATCAGGTTTCTTTGAGGATAGGAAATTTCCCGTGGCTGTCACCAGGGAGGCAATAAATATGTTGAGAGATAATCCAACATTGATGGAAAACACTGAAAACATAGTTTATTACAATCTCATTGACAAGACAGCAACTCAAGAGGACGAAGAACAGCAAGATCTTGCGATATTTTTCCCCAAAAATTCAAATTATCCTATACCTTATTCATTTGGGGATTTCAAGAAGGATAAGCAGACAAGTGGCATATTTCAACCTCTCCAAAGGAACCCAGGTAATGCTACACGTTGTAGTTTGATGTCAAGGTATGTGAATGTTAAAAAAAATTTGGAGTAATGTAAATTTGGAGTAATGTCACTCATTTCGCCATCAATTGTCTCCCTTAAATAAGTATTACCTAACTGTCTGGTGGAAGCAGACAGAAGCTAGGTGGCAGAGCTTCGCGAATGGTTTGGTAAAAGAGGATCTCTTATTGGAGGGTTCTCTTCCAAATCGTCGCTTTTTTACACCTGCAGCTTCTATCTGGGGCTGCAAAGAGGGGTTTTTTTTATCTGGCCCAAAAGGACAGGGTTTTCCCCTACCTACAAGGCGACACTAAATGCGATAGACCAACCCTGGTTCCCAGCTTCGGCTGGTACAAATCAATAAGAAAAAAACAAAAAAAAATTGATTCCCTTCACCTAGAGCACTATTGCATATCTTATTGTACCAATCTTCCTCCTTGAAACCGTACATCCTGACAATAATTGCTTTAACCTTGGAAACATTGGCGTTCATCTTCTGCCGCGATGCGGAGCAGATATTTTTTATTCGATTCGAACATCCTGTAGCGATGCAGGATACGCGTCTGTTCTACTTCCTAATTTTATATCTCGACGATGCGTTAACATCAACGACTCGCAATACCATCAATGTTTGTAGATACGCTTTTCCCAATGATTCAACTTTTGGATGTCAGAACAAAGACCGTCTGAAACGGGTCTGATTCATATGGTCCAGAGTTCGTTTGATCCAAAGTTCGTTTGGGCCAATGATCACATGGTCCAATGTGTTCAGATTTCCGACACGGACGTCCCAGAAAATATCCAACCTAACCCAACCTTACCTAATCTAACCCAACCTAACATGACCTAACCGGATTTCAGACAGCGTCTCCGACATGGACGCAAATCGCATCGCAAATTTTCCATATTGGCCCTATCGATCAGTGGACCAAGCGATCAAATGAGCAGGTCCGGGCATGTCAATCGATTTTTATACAAAGGCCTTCATGAAGGGTAGATTGAACAAAATGCGAACACGGACATCTGAACAAAATGAGCAAGTTGTTTCAGAAATGATCAATAATCTTCTTCAAACATGCCCTGCGCTTAAATGAAATAAGATACACGGAAGAAAACTCTTACATGTCATTTTGAGCCAAGCCATGCACTCTGTAAACAAAAGCGTCGAAAGCAGTGTCGTGAGCATTCTCTGCTAGCAAAAATTCTCTGCTAGCGAAAAATAGCTTTTTCAACATGGAATGATTCTGATGTGACTTCAAATTTATACCTTTGTGTACACTTAAAATGTCATCACATTGAACTTAGCGTGAAACATTTCACAGAGAATGCTTCACCCCATTTCTTGTACTGTTCGGTTGTAAAACATTTGATTGATAATTTCGTCCAGCCGTCCAGAATCATAAATGGCACACAATAAGAGCAACAGATGATATCACGCGGGAAAAGCGTCAATTACTTCAGATCCGGTTCGTTGCGGATAATTCTGATATACGAAGGTCGGTAAATGAGTTTTGCAAGTTGGACCCAAAAACTGAAAAGGAACGATTTACATTAAGTGTACTTCCAAAAATCAAAAAATGTGTTCTTTCGGAAGATTATTGCAAAGTTTCAGCCATCTTGTGTGAGTATCTGGAAAACTGTGGTCTTACGAAATGAGTTACTTTTGTCATCTTAATTAGTTGATTTTGCAAAGTGTTTGACCCGAAGAAATTGCATCTCTGCCATTCTCTTTCGAATTTTCGGAAAAGGTCAAAAGTGGTGCGGTGCACGCTCAGATGTAGGTACCTTGAGGATGGGCGCCAAGAACAACTTTTTCTCCTGCAGGAGTAAAAAGTTGTACCCCAATTTTCTTCACTATATGTGATGATGGACTCCGTCAACGACTACGGTCCTCGGAATGTGACAGCCACATGGACTCATTTTTGTGGGGTTTAAGAAGACGCCCGTCATGGGTGTCCCAATTCGGTCCAGTCACGTGATTATGTGATGTTTGTGAAGGATGCCAACTAACTCCAGCCCAACCAGCATTGAAATCCATGTCGAAAATGCACATACCAGGAAGGTGTTGATGAGGAAAAACCGTTTGGTGATGCGCATCTTCATCCATTCAAACTGTGTCAATACCTTGCAGAAGTTTGTCCATCAGCAAAATTAAGTTTCATCACATTTGTTTATTCTCTGTTGATAATTTTGAATAGTCACAGTTGAATAATTTCACGTTTTCTTTGCGCACGAACTTGTTTGTTTACCTTTCTGCTCAATGGTGTTTGGACAGTTTGCCGGAGACACCATTTGATCTAAAGTTTCCGGAGTCTTCTGAGATGAAGGTAGATTGCTGAAAGTGTGCCACAGAATAGGCACTTATTGGAGGCAAAATCGCCAGCAGGTGCGTTCTCACTATGTGGTACCACTTTCTTACACCATCGATATTCTGTTCCGTTCGTGGCTGGTATTTTCACTCCATAAGAAGGGTTGTTTTGAAACACCCCGTACCACTTCGGTATTGTTGAAACCACCAACCGGTAGCTGCAAACAGGGGTCACTGACCCGGGTGAACAACTACTAAAATGGCCTGAATTTTGGTGGCATATTCCTGGGGATACAGCTGGATGAACAATTGAAATTGTCGACCCTGTTTCAGAACAACCATGCTTTTTCGGCAGAGTAAAAACCGGAACATTTTTAAATGCCTATATCTTTGTGTCACGGAGGCTGATTCAGTTTCCCTTTGGAACATTGGTCAAAAAAGTGTTGGCGTCACAAGTGACCAAAAAATTACTGAAATCGGGTGAACGCCAGCCAAGCTCTGGGCCAACTTGCAAAACTCATTTTTACCGACCCACGTATTTCCACCATGCGTATCCCGCTGATTTCCTGAACATCGCAAATATTTATAAAGGTATCGCTTCAAACGAAATGTACAAGGGAAGAAGAGAATATTTGATTTATCGATTGAAGGCCTTTGTGAATAATCTCGATGGACATCTGAACATGTACATAGAGCGAAACAATTACGATTTAGGTAACAATTTTCCGACGATTTAGGAAAAAAAAATCACATTCCATTTTTCGGTTCCCATAAGCGATATCCTTTGTACAATTTGCTGCCGCACACAAATAAAATAGTCCGTGTTTGTAAAAAAACACGCCATTGTTTCTTTATTCCAGTGTTTAATGAATATACACTCCTTATCAAAAGTCTTCGAGTATAGGATCTCGGTTTTAATTCAGTGATCATTCAGAATACATGGCACCGCGTGCTTCAAAGCATCATGACACTCGTGTTAGGTGCGAAGTTGCATCGAGCCCTATTGAAATTAGATTGCCCCTGAAATAGCATGGACTTCACAATAACGCCGATGCTCGAGGATGTTTGATAAGCTGCGTAGATGTTGTGTTGTATGGTATTGCATTGTATTTATACTATGTGCAATTTTCAAAGAGTCAAAATTGTACAAAAATGAAATGTGTAAATTAGTGTCAACAACACACACAAGCACAGAAGAAATTTGACATTTTCATCCAAAATTCTGCTGCTGGTTTTCGTAATCTAGCCGGAGCTCATACTGCAGCTGTTGATAGGGTTATAAACCAAATTCTCCTGGACGAATCCCATTTCTCGTGCTTTAAGACGGACACTGACAATAATCAGTTCACAATCGATGATCCGCAGAAAGCTCAAGAGATATGGAATGTACTTCCTGGGGAAGTGAACTTCATGTCCGATATTAAGTTAGTCCTTAACCTGCGTCTAGTTTTATATTCTCGGTCTATATCCCGGCAGACGTGAAGGGCATTCAATCAATATTGTCAGAATTAACCTGGGATGCAACAGTGAATCGATGGAGTTGAAGGGGTAAATTTTGAAAAAAAAATTCTCGTCCACTAAACTCCCTGAAAATGAAAAGACTTGGTTCCCATTTAAAGGTGGTATTCGCTTGAGGTTCAGCTTTGATATCTTGCTTGTCTCTACGTGTCGCACATGTTGAATAGTACTTGGGAGATGAGAGATTGTTTGGCCTCGCATTTTGTCGTAATTTTTCACGCCGTTTCTTGTTTTCTTTTTGAATTCGGTTGGAGAGGCCATCCCATTTGTTTTGCAGGAATAGGCAACAATTTTAATTAAGTTATTTTTCCGCCGGAATAATTTCGGTATAAAGCTTCCGTTCCCTTGACAGACAATAATTAATGGAATAAAGTAAAAATAAAATACCGTCCTGTAGCTCAATGTAAAACCAGATTTTATAAATTTCAGCAGTGTCGGTTTCACGCGTTTTGTATGCTGCTTTTCCAAAAAACCCTTTTTGGTTTTTGCTTAGGAACAACAGAAAATGTGGGCGAGTTGATATCATTTTTTATTTTCATCAATTTCACGCAACAATTTGCAATTTTTAATTTGAAAAATTTGACTCTTTGTGACACAAGAGAAGTTCCACAAATTTAACTCTTGCGCAGCAACACTGCTATTTAAATTGTATTTCGAGGTAAAGTACAATTGTGTATAATTGTGACAACAATGCTTTGCATTGAAATCAATGCACTGGCATCCATGTTAATTCAACTTCAAAAAAGGGGGATTCACATCCAAAAATGAGATGAGAAATCAGTAAAATATTTTCTCCTCCAATGACTTGCAAGAATGTGTGCGCAATCGAAACCGGAATATTAAAGCGACATGACAAAATTTTTTATTCTTTATCTTTGCAGGGAACTGATTGACGCGAATCTGGTTCACAAATTGGATGGCGAAAAAATGGAACTCGACTTGGATAAATTGCATGAACTGATAACGCAGATCAAATCTGAAACTCCAACTTTCCAGTTGGATTTCAGAGCCCTGCCCGAGGAAGGTTCATCAATTCCACCAACCGCAACACTATCAACCACTGCTACAACATCAGGTTTAACTAGGGAACCCTCTGTTCAGCGAACCGCACAATCTTCAGCGACGGAAAACATATCAGTTCCAGCAAGAGCGTCGGCAACACGAAGCTTGTTGTCAGGTATAGATAATTCATGAATAAGATGAAAAGGCAGGATGATCTGCATTAAACATTTTTTAAAAGGACAGGAGTTAATCGGATACTATCGCAATTTCTACAATGAAAGCTATGAATCGCCAGAAGCATTATGAGTTCGAATTATGAGTTTGAATTTCATTTGGTAATATTGTCCGCATTACTCCTATTAAGGCTTACTTTTGATGAGTTTATAAATCACAGACAATGAAAAGGGAATGAAATACTTTTAAGTATTTTTACAACATTCTTAAACAAGACCAGGTGTTAGGAACATCATCAGTGAAACATTTTGCATAGGAAAGTGGCTAAACACTATGCGTTAGGAATTGGATCGCACGCCCTTTGCGGCTAAAGATTAGCGCAAGGCAGTTTTTGTCCCAATTCTCTTTTCAAATGCCTGACTTTCTTTCTAGTTTTTAAAATTTAGTTCCTTTCCTTGTAACTTTGTTCGGATCTTACACCCTTCAGTTACCCCTTCGTCCCTCTATGGGCAGTTGTCCAGATCTTTTTGCCCAGCTGTTATGCGTTTGCTTTCAACATTGGGAGAACTGCACCTCAGTGCTCAGCTATTTCAGAGTTCCCAGACGGACGAATTGATGAAAAAACTTAGATGGGGCAAATCTTCCTTCATAAAAGTCAGATTCGATTGAGGCATGGATACCTATTTTGCTTATCCTTAATTGTGCCATTGTAGAAAACAACATAAATATTATTGATCCTCTTTCGAAGCAGGTTTATTGACAACATCATCAATTGGGAGAAAAATATCAAAGGACACTTAACAGAATGTTACTCGCTTCGCATGACACAATTTTAAGTCTGCCCATTTTCGCGATTGCTCCACCTTATTATCAGTAGTGTTCCGGAATCGATAAAATCGTCCTTTTTGGCCAAGGTCGTTCTTTTCAGACCAGACTTTAGCGTATGTTTTGAATAACATAAATATTCAATTCTAATTTGTAAATAACTCAGGACGTCAATTGACATTGCCGCTTATTATTAACATTGACTGACTTATCATTGCTGCTTATTATTGACATGAACTTCCTTATTACATATTTTATCGTTGGTGCTCAAAGTGCAAAGGAAATGTTTAATATCTTGCACATATACCTACATGTATGTCTGCTTTATCGTAACAAAGATGAGAAGCTTCTAAGCCGGAAAGATGGCAAGAGCGTAATGTATTTTAGTATTCTTGGCAGATAGCTTCAGGCCTGCTCAGGATCTTGGGAATATTTGCAGATCGCTATGAAAAAATATCAGTGATTCCTGTTTCTTGTTAAAAACAGAGAAATGCTTTAAGTTTGACCGGCGATCACAAAACCTTTCGCAACAGCTCACCACATGGATACATCAAAAGTGGTGACCAAAAGTCACCTTTCCATGACTAATTAGGAAGTACCATTTTTGAAAGTACCATATCTAATTGTCTTTTGTGCAAAAGTGGCACAAATCGACGCATTGCCTACAACCAAAATATGCAAGCAACAGCATTATGAGAATAACTTGTATAGAAATTTTTTTTCAATGGAACCTGTCTTTTCTCTAATTTCTACCTATTTGTAAACAGACTTACCGGCACAGTCTCCGCCAGAGATGTTATATGACGCCTACGGCAACGTTATTGGTAACATAGAGTTTGATGGAAGAAAAAGATATCTGAGGTTCTCTAAGGGCTCAGGAGTTGGAGGTGAATTATCATAGTGATCGCCCACTTTTCCTTGCTCGAAGCACTTTACTTGAAATATCTATATTTTAAAATGCCATCTACTATGGTTATCTTACTCGAGATTCCTCTATGAACGCACGTGTACATACCGCCAACATTGGAAAGACCTTCAAAACACAATTTAGCCCAAAGGCTTTGGCCATAGCAATAATGCCAATTTCCTGCTTTATCATATTTTGTGATCTGATACTTTTTCTGTGGCTCTAACAGCTGATGTCAATTCTTTTATCTGAACTTGGCCATAGCAAAAATTTCAAACGTCTGTTTTTTATTAGATTTTACTATATGAAACTTTTTTATTATATTTCACAATGAAACTTTTTTTCTATCTCCAACAACAGATACCACCACAAAATTCAAGACTAAAAATTTTCGGTCATTCCGTTATTGGAGATAGAAAAAAAAAGTGTCATATCATAAAATATCAAAAAACAGAAAATTGGCATTTTTGCTGTGTCAAGCAAATGAAGTTCTAATTAAAGAGTTGACAGCAGTGGTTACAGCTAGATAACGTATCAGATCCCAAAGTAAATTCTGCCAAAACATTGCGAACAACCACAGATGTCACTACTTCACTCGGGACTACAATTTTCGGCCAGTCTTTACGCCTCTGGTTAAGCTATAAAACGTTGCAGATCACACAATACGATAGAATCAGCTAATTTGCATTTTTGACATGGTCAAGGACATTTGGGCTACCCAAAAGCATTAACTTACCTGACTCTGACTCACGAACTGAATCGAACTGAATGATATAATGATTTGGCACTTCAAGAACTCTATCGCAGTATTAAAACATTGGTATCAGCACCTCTTTTGAACATGATGAATGTGAAAACTTGTTTTTGCTCCTCAAAGCGATTATTTGGAGGGTAAAAAAATTGCCAAGTTTGTTAGTCTTCTGGCGACAGTGGCTCTTTCATTGGGATATACTTAACGATAAATAAAAGCGACGGTTAACGATGAAAGTTCAGAAAGCAAAAGTCTATGGAAGTACAGGTTCCGGAATAGAGGCGGTACAACTTGCGGTCAGCGTGAAGCGGCTACAGTGACTCAACTGCTGGTGCTATCATAATCCCACGTTAAAAGAATAAAGCGTATTTCGAAAACTGCACATTCCAACTTGAAAACGTCCAATGGCATTGTTTCCATACTCAATGCAACGGAAAAATGAAAAGAGACACTTCTTTGTTTGGAAAATGGAAATTTGGACGTTCTCCTGAAATTTGAACCTTTCAGAAAAAACAGCGATTGGCGACGCGCTAGATATTTCACGGTGATCATCGTCAAAGCGAACGTTACAAATAAACAATCCTTTTTAAAATCATGTGTAAAACGAGTATGGACATCGCAATTATTGAACAAGCCTGGGCAGATGTGGGCTTTGAAGCATTAATGAGCTAAACATTTTACCTCCATGATTTAAAATCTTGCTATCTGTTGTTGTGTATCGGTTCAATTTCTTGAAATCGATGCAAATTAATGACGTTTCGCGTGCCGTCCCATTCTGATATGCTTTCTCTCAATTATTCAACTCCTATACGGTGCAGCAATTAAAGCTTTTAATTTTAAGATAGAATCCAAGCTTTCTGTCAAATATGCTGAAAGTAAAGCAGCAGTGCCGCATCAACGGAAACCCCGTCAAAAATCGCCTATTTGTCACAACAATCAAAGTCGCTCTGCACATTTGAATGGAGATGTACGCGGCAATCAAAATTCCCAACGTCAAATACGAGTAGAGTGATGTGTAGCTGACCTGTGTGTGGAGGATTAGCTTATTCTAAAGATGTGATTAATCGCTTAAAGACTTTGGAATTGTGAGGGTGAGTGGATGTCTTTCATTGAAAACCAGTGTTTATGCGCACACATGCACACTCACAAACCACAAATTTGTAACATTTTCATCGAGAGCTGATCTATATAATTTTAGAAACACATCTAAATGCTATACATCAATAACTGCTTTTTTCTCCCTTTGCGAAAAAGTTAAAAGAATAAACCACATTTTATAAAAATCTCCCCTTCATGCCACGCAAACTCACGTTGCAGTAGTTTTGAAGTCCTGCACTATCTCCTCCTGAAACATCACCCCATTTTTCATACCTACTTTGGTCACCTGGATGTACTATATGATGTTTGCTCGATTCAAAAAGCCGACTCTAGCCACTTCATCACAAAATGATCATTTTTCTCCACTGGGTTTGAAGTATTTGGCGAGAACTGAAAAAAGAGACGATACAACTAATCAAGAGCTGAAAAGCATGGCTAGGATTAGAATAATAGACAGGTAACTGAGATGGATCTCACCACGTAAAGCCCTTGGCCATTACGTATATTCGTTTCTCAGCTTGGACAGGCTGCCAGCAACATCATCGTTCCCCATTCCACGCAAAGCAAACGTGTTCATCAATGCATCGGCATGTTCCATATCGTTTGAAACCCGAACCAGTCCAATGCGTTGCAGGCGCCACACTCTTAACTTAGTTTTCGAGTTTCTGTTGTCGTGATATCTTCTGGCTCAACAACTTACGCTTTTCCAATTCGTGATTGACGAATTGTTTTCTGCAGACAAACAGTTCTTTCCGCTCAATTGTATTTTTTAAACAGGAAGCGATAGAAGAACACTGAACAAAACGAGTAATGGGAATGAATTTTGGATAAGAAGTGAGACGAGCAGGTCAAAAGAAGGGAACATATTTTTATTTTCTGGTAATAAGTGGACTTACTTTCCATTAATGGACAGCAGTGTCAACAGCAATTTATCGGGTTAGTGTTGTACAATTTTGGGCTACTGGTCAAGAAAGCAGATCTCTCGTAGTTCAGAACACCATTCAAACTACCGTATTTCAGGTTAAACCTGTTCTTCTACAGAAGGTTATGTGCACGGTGATCTTCAACCCCCTGGCAACACCTGGTCAACCCAAGTGATTCAAGGATTCCTCTATTTTTCAGTTCACGTGAGACACCCGTGCGATTCATGAAAAACCTGCTAAAATGTTCGCGCATCTCTTCTCTTCAAAATAGACTAATTGAATGCCATCTATAGAATCGTGGTCAAATTATTTATCCCCAAAAAAACCGTGGGTGATCCAGTGTGGATTAATGCTAATCCGAGGTTGGGAAGTAAATTTTCGCCATTTTTTTCAATGGAAAAAATTTACTCCGCAACCTCTGATTAACATTAATCCACACTGGATCACCCCACGGAAAGTCCTTTACTGTTGAAAATTGAAATTTCAATTTTTTTTTTATCTTTTCGGTTTTCACATAGGCCTGCTTTGAGATGGCAGTAGACTTATCCTTTTCCGTCAGTCTTCTCCTCCGTGCAGATGGTGTATTTGTTTCTGAACGAACGGGCAGCATATTTAATTTTCATTTGCGCCAAATTTTTTATGATCGTTTTTTGTGTTGTGATGAAGCGCTGATGTTGAATCTGTTTTTTCAGACGGTGATGGACCTGTGATAGAGATTTTCAGTGAAAAGATTTGCTTCGATCCCCAACTTCAGAAATATGCGAGCCCGACAGTTCCCAAATTGAGTCGGATTTGGGTGCCAGTGTGAATTACGTCTTTGCCGAATTGTTGAGATATAGTTCTCTTTTTCGGAGCGTTTGCCTCGAAGTAAACTGATAAGAATCGATTCAGTAACAAAATGCGATCCGACCCTCGGAATAGAAGATATGGCCCGAAGATGGCCCGAAAAAGAGAACTTTGGGTGCCCAAGGCGTCGAATTACTACGTCGCAACCACTTTCGGAAGTGCGTTCGATATGTGAAACTGGAGAGAATGTTCAGTGAAAAAATTCTGATGAGTACTACTCCATTTCGGAGAAAATGGCCGACATTTGACCTTTTTTGAAACCTCGGCGAGTACACATATCTCCAAACTTGAGTGCCCTAGCGAATTTTTGCACTGAGTATTTTCCAAGATATTTCCAACTGAAGTGCCTACAGCTTCTTGAAGTGGAAATTACGTGACTGCTTCATTGAAAAAAAGAAAAAAAATACAAACTTGAAATTACTTCATTTATGATATTCTGCACCATTTTGAACGAATAGCAAAAGAGCCATTCTCTGGTCCAAGGATTCTGGAATGTGATATTTTTTGTCTGCAGGTCCGCAACAGCGAAATAATTCATCTCCTTTACAACAAGATGCTCAAGGATCTGACAGTGGTTAGCAAAATCTACAATGGGATTTAAAAATAATCGCGTGAATAATCTTTATGTTTCCCAAACTTTTCAAATATTCGAAGCATTTTCGTTTGAATATATTTATTCTGCCCGTACAGTCATTCGCAGCGAAAAAACTAGAGGCACAATTTCCAATCTCCCCCATATATTTTTGCCTGATACCGTTGGAGAGTTACCATCTCTCGGGGATTCGAACCCACGACCACTCTCTGCCTTCGGATCACAAGTATTGCGCTCTCCCAACTGAGCTCCGTGGCAACTTGAAAATCGCCGTCGAAAATCTCCGTCTCATTCTTCCTTTTGGTGAGCTTGCTGCCATGTCTCGGAGTACCTTAGTAGTTCGAATGAGACTGAAATCGATGTGGTCGGGGAAAATGCGAAACGTTTGTCTCTTGTGTAGTTATTCGCAGACGGTGACTCCCATTCTCCTATTTGCTTCGAACTGATGCCCTGCGAGGTAAAGTGCTTCAATGATATTGGCGCATGGTATGCGTGTATGCGCGTGTCTGTGTTCGAGTCTGCTGTCTTTGTTTGTGCGTGCTTTTTTGTGTATAGTTGCTGCGGAAGATTTTAATTCGCATACAATTAAAAAATGCAGACATTTCAGATTTTAGCAAAACGTCCATGCTGCAGAAATTAAAGATCCTCTCACAGAACCGAGGTCAAAATCTGACAGTTTCAGTAAGCTCTGTTGAAATTTGGCATTTTAATTTCTACCGTCTGCATAAGATTAAAAAGAAAGAAATTAAGTTTAGGAGTCAACAGACTAATGAGAAAAACACATGTATGGATAATATTAATTCCGCCGCTACTATACAGTGTGAAGGATGCATAAAAATAGGGCTGCCTACGCTCCATTTCCTGATTTTTTTTTTCATTTTCCAACTGTCGAGAATCCATTAGAGAGGATTCACATTCCAACTTTCCAGTAACCTTTCTCTGATACAACCTTTTATATGTCAGCTCCAATCCAAACACGTTTCAGAATTGTGATCTGCATAATTCTGAAGCCAGACAAATATTTTCAGGTATTGTGCGAGGAAAGTGATTTTTTAAGAAAAGGTTTTTCGAAGAGGAAGCGCTTTGCTGATTATCTAAATATTAGAAGGAATTCATCCGAAATGAACGCAATCTGTTCGTTCACATTTGTAAAGAAAGTATGTTGAATTTGAAAAAGAAGCGAAATAATTCTTAAAATGTTCGCAGAGATCCATAATTGCGATGCCGGACTTTTTTCAGGGGGTGTACGAAGCAATTCATTTCACGATTTGAATTTTTCTTGAATTCGAAAAAGCCGGAAGGATAGTTAAAAATGGCTACAGAGTTCCATGATTGTGAGACCAGCATGCATCAGAACCTCGCTTCAAATGAGTGGTCAAAAGGCGAAACCAGTTTCTTTCAGATCGACACTAAAGACTAAAGTTCGTTTTTCGCCACGCTCGCAGAAGTTTTCAAACAAAATTCTCATGAGAAAATTGAGAAAACTGCCAACTTTCTTTGTAATCATCCAATATTAAGCGAGGGGCCAAACTACTCGATTTTTTGGATAACTCAGACAGAAGGGTGGGCGTTACAGCATAAAGTTGCTGTAATATGAGAGCGCAAATCCTGGTGTATCTCCATCCGACCAGGCGAATGTTCTCTCTCTTGTTTCCACACCAATTTCCTCCCTCCTGAAAATGCAGCATCAAACAGCGCAAACTAAATGAGCATCAAGCTCTCCAGCTCCGCCTGCCGTGCGCACTTCTGATTTTAATGATCTTCAGGTGATGAAAGCAATGGAAAGTAATGAAAAGCAATTCAGTTATTGTGATGTTTTAGTGTCAATTGATCGGTTATTATCTTTGCCGAATCATGTATTTTTCCAGACAAGTGTAGAGAATTTACCGTGGCTCCTGTACCAAAAACCCGTTCAAGATCACACGTTCAAAAATCGCACTATCTCGCTCATTTCTGGGGCTCTAAAGATTTCTGAAAAAAAGATTTGGAAAGCATTTTGACTATGCACAAAGTCATGGAACAACGCATACTAACCAGCATGGGTTTCAGAGCAAAAAATCTTGTAAAACACAGCTCACTGGCTGATTAACAGATATGTCTTGCCTTGAGGGAAGCCTTGAGAGAAGGGAGTGGACGTTTATGTTGATTTTTAAGGAATTTATTGACGATAATTTAGTCATTCACTCTCCTTACCTTGCTGTGGATCCCAGATTACTTCATAGTCAGATTTTATAAAAAATCAGAACTGGTGCATTGATTGGAAAATGGAATTGAAGAAGAAAAACATACTCGTACTGCAATGACATTCATCATAAGTCTAACGGACCTGATGGAAACCTATTGCATGAGACCGCGCTTACCGGATTTACTGAATGCCTGTATCCTGCGTGTCCACTTTCAAATACTTGGGGTCACATTATCGAGGACAGTGAATTGGAATGAGCGCATCAGTATATCAATAGATCCAAAGCTGCTCTACAATTCGTGGAAATCTTGCTCATGCAGAAAAATGTGTCAGGAGCGAATGGCTTAGAAAATATATCCGCACACTTGATTCTCGTGTTTACTTGCTGTGCATGAAACGTATTTTTGATGAGCAACATTGACGTCCTCAAAAAGGTACAGCGAAGCGCAGCAATATTCATCATGAAATGGTTACCCATCCAGTGTTATGCGGATGCATACTAAATGAGTCCTTTTGCCGCACCCACAGAAAAGATCGACGAGACAGCTTTGTATCTTAAGGTTTCTCAGGGGGTAGAAGAAGCTCCTTGAAGTTCAAAGGTGATTGCCTGTCCCACTCACGATTTCCGCGCTTGCACACTTCGGATTGTCAGCTGTGGCGTGGTTAGCATAGCTCTATAAAAATACCGCTACTTATCAGTTAGCGATCGCTGGGCGGTGTGATCAGAGCATTATGGTATAAAGAGAATGACTCATTGGGGTGAAAAATTACTCTGCCTGCTAGAGAAATTAAATGTTGGTAGCTAAGTTGTCACAAAATGAAATGCCGTTCAAACTCCACTGATCGAAAATGTTTCTTCTTTGGGAAAGGCACACTCAGTTGCAGGTAAAACACAAAATTACCAATGTGCATAATTTTTATAAATTTTTATAAATATTCTCCCTTTCAGGGTATCGCAATGCCGGCAATGCTTATTCCGCCGTATCACTGCCAAATGGGCCCAGTAAGTTGTAAAACTTTTTCTTTTTTCACATTTTGCAATCACTTTCGGTATCTGCAAATAAAACCATCACATGTTGGGTGGACTTGTGACCATGGATTGCCAGAGTTGAGACTTTTTATGTAAAACAATTAAATTACATTTAAATTATCAATCAAATTAAATTAAATTAAATTAATTAAATTAATAAAATTACAATTAAATTATCAGAGCGGTTATTTCAGCTTTTCATTTCAAATTTGATAATGGCTGCAGATCACGTGTCATTTCAGAGAGATTGGCGAATCTTAAAAACGGATGACAGTTGCGAAGAATTTTGGATCATGCCACGTCACACATATTGTGAAATTCAAAATGTCCATAATGTGATAAGTTTGCCCAGAGAAGCATTCTTGGAATTATGTTGGCATAATTAACTGACCTTACAAGTGTAATTCATGCCGTGATTTGTTAAACAACTTCGCTGAAATGTGAGCCGCAAATTTAAAATGAGAAACCATTTCTCACCTAAAATAAAATCAGGGAAATTATCCTGGGCGCGCAAATTGTTGGGACTTGGATCGAAACATGACTTTGAACACATATCTACAGGTAAACTTTACATAAAAGTCCGCCTTACCTGTCACAGTATTTCAATGACTGCATAATCGATTTAAAAAAAAATTGCACCCGCCACTAATCTGCATTCAACTAATTTGGCTTTAATAAATTCTAAAGATTTGTTTTTACAGGAAACAATACGACATAATTAAGAAAGGAGAGATCATATCTTTTTCGTTGAAACATGAAAGACTTTTAAGAAAGACATTATTCGTATGAAAAACAAGAAAGTGACCAAAACCATGTGATATTATTTCGAGAATTGCTGGTTCAAAATGTTCACAGCTTTGTTTAACAAAAACGTTTGCCTTGTGTAGTCAGTGCAAATTTATCGTGGAACTTCTAAACCCATAACATAATGAAGACTATCTCTCAAGGGATTAGAAATAATTGAAAAATTGGGAAAGGGGATAATAATTGTTCGAGCACAACAGATGTAATCCTGTTTTTCTGCGAAATACGAATAGTTGATGCCATGAACGAGGTCAACATATTGCATAAGGAATCGTTTCAAATAAAATTACTTGAAAACAAAAGTTTCAAATGAAAACGTTGCTCTCACCCTCCCAACATGAAAATAATGTAATCAAGTATGTGCGAATTATTTGTCAAATTTTTCGCGTTAGCACAAATAGATTGCTATTGTTTCGAGTGAAGAGCTGCTGCGGATAAACAAACGCAAGATTAAACACCAGGTTTCAAATTTGTTCGCGTTTGCACAAATACATAGATTGCTACTGTTTCGAGTGAAGAGCTGCTGCGGATAAACAAACGCGAGATTAAACACCAGGTTTCAAATTTGTTCGCGTTTGCACAAATACACAGATTGCTATTGTTTCGAGTGAAGAGCTGCTGCGGATAAACAAACGCAAGATTAAACATGAGCTTAAAAAGGGATAAGTGTTTAAAGATCTGGGGCAACTAACTGGCAGCGAAAAAGACTCATCTGTTCGACTCCACCAATCGAAAATAATTCGTTTAGCGAGAGGTGCATGCAGCCAAAACAAGCAAAACAAATATACCAATGTGTAATTTTTTTAATTATTCCAAACAGGCTATCGCAATTCCGGTTATTTCTCTTCACCTCCAAATTGGCCGAGTAAGTAGGAAGCTTTTTTAGATTTTTGTCATGACTTTCAGTTTCTGCATATGAATGATCACATGTTAGGCATAATTCTGATCACGGATTGCTAGAGAAACGTATTATATCGTATAAAAACTCATTAAAATTACCAGTTATCAAGGCAGTAATTTCGGCTTTTCATTTATATTTCGATCATTGCGGTAGATCAGCTTGTACCATTTCAGACAGGTTGTATCACGGAATCGTGATTATTCATTTAATTCTTTTCGTTTACTTTTCTTTTCGTAACAGTCCGGCATAGATTTTAAAGTTTGTATTCTCGACATTACATAACGTTTTCATCATTCCTGCTTTCATACAGATTTTGGTCAGTGGCAGATTTTAGGTTCATTTTCAACTTGAGTAAATCCGAAGAGATGTGCTGATAATTATTTGGCCTTTCATCTTGTTCTCATTTTTTTGCATTTCTTGGCTTCAGCCCAGTTGTCTTGGCATTTTCTTAAACTTTCGCAACACCTTTCCGCTGTTTCTTAAAATTAACCCAGCCACAGTATACGAGTACGTATTTGCTTTGGTCCAGGCGACACAGACGGCCAATTCCAAGATTTCGGAACAGTCTTTGTCATTTTCAGTCTTTTCTCCAGTACTTTTTCTGCTGATGTGTTCGTATATCTCCTTTGTATATTGTTGCTCATGACCTATTCGGGGTCCAGAAACGAGGTCTAAAAAGACCAGGCACAATCCAACGGGGTGGTGACCAGAAAAAAGCGAAGAACTGCCAAGGCAGTCTGAGGAGTGGACTCGTACAATACGGTCGAACTTTGTGGAGGAAGACCCAAGATTTTCAAAGCGAGGCAAAGTGTATCACACGTCACTTCGAAAATTTACCGACGAATCTGGAAGTTTGTTTTTGTACCCCAACGTACAAGAAATTGAATCTCTTTCGGACATTCTTCTGTTGTGCAAGGATATCTCTTTCTCTATATATAAAAGAGAAGCCGATTTTTTTGTTAGACGATTGCCGCCGATCCGCTCAGCCGATTTCGCCCAAATTTGGACAGACGACGCACGGGACCAGAATCTGGGTTTTATCGAGCCATTTTTTCGAAATTTTGCCCCAAACGGGCACACGAGCCCATTCTTTATTTGCGGTTCACAGATGGCGACAGGCGCAGAAAAGTGATTTCCTGTGCAGTTCAGAGATGGCAGCAGATGAACCTGTGCACTGATGACGCAGAGACTCAAGAGATGTCACGTACGACGGATGGACGGCGGTTGGAGTTATCGACATTGAAAAATTAATACGTATACGTGGTGGCATGGTGGACGTTGAGAGAAGTAGTCAATCATTGTATTTGCATACGTTTCGCTGCACAAACACCTTCTGACCTTACGTTCGACAGCATGGACTTCTGGCTTTTCGAGCCACAGCGCATTGTCTTTGGCAGGTTATTTCCAGGCCATCCACTTGGTGCCCAGTGTGTCGGCAACCTGATGCCTTGCCATGCGGGTTTTTTGCTATTTCTTTTCGCTATTCAATATCTGCGAACGCCTTTCTGGCATGCGGAAGGGGGTTGAGGAAATTCTTGGATCAGTGCAGTCTTTCTTGGTCGGTATTGCTAAAGGACGGAGCTGGACACTTTGTCGAGGCTGACAGATTGTCGAACGGGCAGATTGTCGCACGGCCAGATCGTCGCAAGCGGATAGATTGTCGCAAGCGGATAAATTGACTCAAGCGGATAAATTCTCGCAAGCGGACAGATTGTCGCAATCGGACAGATTGCCGAAAGCAAACAGATTGTCGCAAGCGGATAGATTCTCGCAAGAATTTAAATTGGAAAGTACAAAATATCTTCTTGCGAAGGCAAATGGATTGTTGGCTTGCCTTCCATGCATAAATGCTTGCTCGGAACATGCTGGAGTAAAAAGTTCGACATCTCAAAAAGTTGTGCACCGCGCATGCACTATGTGGTCAGAAACATCACACACCTGGGCCATTTGTGAGCGTTTTCTGCAGTCTTCTCCCAACACGTGCCAACTAAGTGCTGACATCGCCTATCTCCGAAGGAGTAAATCAAAAAAGCGAAGCCGGATGCGCATTTTATTTATCTGCATTCGAATCGGGACATGCCGACTTTTCGCGTGAACAAAAAAGCAAACAAAAGCTAACTTTACCCAACCTAACCTCTATCCTAACCTGACCTACCAAACCTACCCTACCAACCTACCAACCAAACCTATTTTCGTTATTCAAAGTGTTTTTTCTGAGTTTCTGTGGGTCGGAAGTTTAGCATGGGGTTGGATGGAAAAGTGCCCGATTCTTATGGATTAATCAATTACGCAAAGCCGGATACAAGATAATTTTTCTCTTTTTCCGCAAACGGTAAATTAAATTGCGGCTGATTGAAACAACAAGCGGACAGATTGTTGAGCATATCCTGTGCTACAAAGAAGAAAGCACAGACAAATCGATGACAGTATGATAACTTTTACTGTCGACGAGAACTGTTGCCGCATTTGAGAGGATTTTGCCATAACTTTGATTTTTAGACAACCTTCATGTGGGTAGGTATGTTTTCCCATTTTATTACCTTTTTGGCGAAAAATGAATCCCAAACAGATGAAGAAAGAACTGGAGTTCTCATTTACGTGGGGCTTTATCAATTTTACAACGTGGGTTGTCAGTCTGTCTCTTTTCACATTTGACGATCTGTGAAGTGATAACAATGAAATTACAATCAATGTTTTCCAATGTTTCTGGATTATGAGGGGCCAATTTTGTGCATTGACATCTTATGCCTTTTATCATTCAGGAGAATGGAACTGACATTTTTTGATCTGCAAAATTCACGAAGTGCTTGAATTTGCGACGATGGCGAAAATCTGTCCGCTTGCGACAATCTGTCCGTGCGATAATCTGGACGCTTGCGCCAACGTGTCATGCTTTCGCCAAAGGGATCCTTTTTTGAAAGTTGTTCATTATTCATGTGGTTTTTTGACAAGATTTTCGCAAATTCACAAATATCAGCATGCTCTCCCTAATGGTGTTATTTCCTGACTTTCCATATGCACAATTTCTCCTGAGTTGCCAGTCTCTTCACTTGGATTCGGTAGAGTAGCGGCATACAATCATTCAGTGCAACTTCTCCATCACCCGCAACGCTGCAGGCCGAAGCCACAACCAACCGTGCTGCCAGTTTTTCGGCTATTACCAACCCGCAGGATGACAGGCTTTGACAAGATTTTCACAAAAATCAACATGTTCTCCCAAAAGGTGTTTATTCCTAGCTTTCCACTGCACAATTTTTTCCTGAGTTGCCAGCGTGTTCACTGGGATTCGGCTAAGCTGTAGCAGCATAGATATACATCGCTTAGCGCAACTTCTCAGCACCCGCAACGCTGCAGGCCGAAGCCACAACCATCCGTGCTGCCAGTTTTCCGGCTATTACCAACCCGCAGGATCACAGGCTATTGGAAATTCTGTGGTTTCTGAAAATTGATTCCTGTCAGGCAGAGTCGTAGCCTGGTGGCCATGGCCCCCCGAAATGTATTTGGTTGCAGTAGATATAATCATGTTGACGTCACGAAAGAACGCAAAGTGGCAATTCCATCATTCCATTTGTTTTTTGTGTGTTTTTTGTCTTTTTTGTCCTGCCAAATCCCCTCTTCATTCGCAGGCGCAAATGAGAAATTAACATCAGCATGGCAATTGAAATTTAGAAGTCAGTGTTGCTTTTTGATCAGCCTGATGAGAAATTATACCTATTGCAACCCCAAAAAATTCAAAATTTCTTCAGCTTCTGCATGGGGCACCGCCGCTCCGCCGCCCCGACCCCCCGCTGAGGCTCGCTCTGCCCCTTTGAACCGCGCTGGGGTAGAAATCTGGATCTGCTCGGATTGGATCTGGATCGAATATGGTCGGGGTCTGGATGACTCCGTATTTCCTCCGTGACCGGTGATCTCACGGGAAACTTATCCGACTTCACAAGAAACGCTCTCAAATCTCGTCGCGGTAAAACCCTCCACGATAAGGAAAACTCGCACGTTACGCAACACGCAAACCTTAAGAGGCGCAATCATGGAGAGAAAACATTTGTGAATCAGTGTGAGTCGGCCCGGAAACAATCACCGCCGAACATATTTGTCTGTGCACTTCGTTTGAGCCCCTTTTCGGCCCACCACCATGATGCACAAATACCTACACCTGACACCCGACGGGCGGACGCAAAGGTTCTGACATCGCGACGCGACACCTGAGAGAAAACTGCACTTTTCGCAAACCAGAGAGCCCAATGACAAGACACGAATTCAAAATCATGCAATCACTTTGACACCCTATAGTGGCAGCCTGGCGGGCCGGGCGCAGCCCGGCTGGTATTATCATCATCATCATCATCGTGGAGTCATATGGACTGATAGCCATTCGGCTGGTGGTCCGACCATTTACCTTGTTGCACACACCTTGGGCTCGCAAGGAAAACTATGCCCCATAATCGTAGCCCATTTCTGCTCTGCATTCAACTGAAACGACTCGGACCAGTTTTACGGCGTACACACGCTAACCCGCAGGATTTCCCGGAGAGAATCTTGCTCTGCAGAGCAGTGATGTGTGACTTGTGAGATGTGGCTTCTCTGTTGTGTAACCAGCCAAGCCACTATCTTGGACTTGGAGCTAGGTGTTCTTTAACGTGCACAGTGTGATGCTGCACACGGGACCTCCTGCTTAACGTCTCATCCCAAGGAGACGAGGGACTTGGCCACTAAGCCCCCTTACAGCAGCACAAACTGGGGTACAAGGGTGGTCTCCCATCCAAGCATCATCCAGGCCCAACGTTGCTTAACTTCGGTGTTCTGATGGGAACCGGTGCAAACCACGAGGTATGCGCTGCTGGCTAATTATATAAACGGTAATAAATTATTTACACGCAACTTGAGTTAAATCTTTCCGCTAGTGGCCAGGAGAACTCGGATCGTTGGTGGTTGGAAATCTGGCGTGCTACTACTTGCAGGAACCAATTCATGATTTCATAAACCACAAGCAAAGCTTTAACCAACATGCCACGATGCCCTTTTCACCATATACATATGCGATTTGGATCTGATTTTCGTATTCCACCCAAAAATAGCATAGATTCATTCATAATTTTTTTCTCCCAAATTTACATTTTATCAGGAATTGAAAACAAAATCATGACCACTGCCACAAATTTCGAATTTCGTTTTCAATATACACAAACGTTCTGTGTACTAAATGTTGGATGAATGCCATGTTTTTCTGATGGTTTAAAACATCCACGTTCTCTGCTTAATAATTAAACTCTAATAATTTTCTGGAAAATTAATTGGATGTGCATTTGGTAGTTCAATGAAGGCCCATTCAGGTTCAATGAAGGTTCAATGATGGCCCATAGTTCAATGCGGCCAACCCGCCGCAATAATTGTTTTGGCCCAGTGGATCTTTTTTACAGCAGGCTGTTAGTCTGCCATTTACGCGCAAGCACGTGATATTAAATCTGATGAATAGGCTTGCGGTCAACTTGAATCTGGTCAACCACGGAATCTGGTGACGTGTAGTCATGTCAGGCAGCAGGTGTGAGAAATTGAGTAATTGAATTTGTAATGCAATGAACCTTGGTGTCGCCATAATTTCAATAAGTAAATGCGCGGGTACCCGCGGGCATATCTGTCCTACTACGATTTGGACGTATATTTCACGCAAGTAATTTTGCCACAAAATGTTACTGTCCAATGCCTTTGTTATTTTTCCAGTCGTAAATTACCCGGCTGCGTCCGTTTGTAATGATATTGAGTTTAATATGACGACCGGTCTGCCATCTTTTATCATAATGCAACATGGAAATACGACGACAAGGTTGCCCATCTCCATCATCGACAGCAATCTTCAAGGCTCTGGTTAGGAAGCAAGAATAAAGGCAGAATTGCTTACTGGCCTGTGTTTTTTCACAAGAATCTGGCTCCGCTCTTTGGACTGCGAAGCTGGCTAGGCTCTTATCCGGGACTCTGAGATCTCGAATTTCGGTTTGACAAAATAATATCCTGACGGCAATTTACACGCGTTATCATTGTTGTTCCAACGAACTGAACTTTCAGACGACTTCAAGAATTTTATAGCTCTTCGCAAACAACTGGGGAACTAACGCCCCCAGGTTGTTCTCACGATTCCCACAAATTTTGGAAAAACATTGTTCTCACTCCAAGAAAGAGTCTGAAAAGCAGCTTTCAGAGATCACCGAAATTCGGCGCGGTCATGTGAAATGAACCAATTTAATCATCATTTTTCCAGGTTGTTTCCAAACTGGTGGTGGTCAAACTTTCTCTCACACATAATTTTATCGTAATTCTAAACAAAAAACTCTAAACGAATCTATATCCTCAAATGCATCGCCTGGCCCTGTCGACCATTGATATTATACGAAGGTCACTTTGAAAGTTTTGAGACTCTCAGAAATTGGAAATATAATTGATAGTTTTAGATTACGAATTTTCACAGCAGTCCCCTCCAACATATGAGCACTACTGCAATCGGACTTTCTACAAGTCAAAAGCCTTACGCCAGTCGCTTTTGTACAGGGTGTCAAAATAAGATCTGATCGCAACATAAATCTCCTCTTCTGTTGAAAATTGACGACGGCGAATTTTGTTTAGATTTACGAAAAGCCAGAAGTCGCATACATAACCGAATCAGGTGAATTCGGTGAATGATCAATGACAGTTCGCATTGTTTGCCGCAAAAATTCAACTGTTGCCTTTGCTTTATGCGACGTGGCATTGTCGTGGTGAAGCAGTAATGCCCTCACTTGAAAAGCAGCAAGGATTTCTGGCTGGCATTTTGTGGTGTACCAATTCGCTGTAACTGTTGTTTGTTCTTCCAACTTAATTGCTTTAATCAGACCGGTAGTTCTGAAAAATTTGGCGCACATTACGTTTTTCATTACACGCTGTTTCTTCGGTATCGGCGATGTTGGGTCATTTTCGTGGATCCACACCCGACTTTACTGGCACGTTGGGACGTCCTAAATTGGGATGTATGTCTCAACGCCAGTGACAATTCTTGAAATGATGCGATGGCCGCCCCTCTAGGCCATTCTCAGAATTTGCTGGCTGCTTCGTTCTCGCTCAGCCTATTGGATCTGAGTTAACTTTTGCGGCACCCATCGACAAACGCCTTTCTTCCTGTGCAATTCCTGATGGAGGATTTTTGCCACTGCTGCAGATCCAATCCCCAATGATTCCTCATTTATTGCAAACGTGTATTTCAGATCATCCGTTACCGTACGTTTCACTGCAGCAACACTTTCCTCAGAAACAGCTGTTCTGAGACACCCTGTACGTCCTTCATCAGAAAGAGAATCACGCCGCCTTCTAAATTATGAAAACCACTGTAGATGGTTGCTCGAGAAGGTCTCTCTCCGCCGGAAACAAACTCCAGTCTTTCTTTGCACTAATCAACATTTAAACCACACTTTACGTCGTAGTAAAGCAATGTCCTAAAATGCCCTGAACCAAGCTCAATTTCTAAGCTACTAAATAGAAAGAAGAAACTGTTTTTATTGTGACAGTACAAAAGCCTGATTGCAAATTTTCTGTTCCAAGATCTTGAAAAACATCAAAGTTCGTAACCCCAACAAGAACCGGTTTTTCAGTAAACAAACTTTCGCACATCTCAAAACTTTTAGAGTGACCTTCGTATATATTTTCTGGACTACTTGGATGCTTTAAAAAGCAATTGCGAGGGGCAAGAGCATCAATTTGGTATAACTTGACAAGGGATCGACAAATGCATTGCAGATGAAAATTTTCCCCAAGTTTTTTTTGTGTTTCAGGTGTTTTGTGTTTCAAGATTTTTTTGAGAATCAGGTGCAATTCAAACACTCAGTAATGCAGTACTTTTACTCTCTAGGCTAAAGATTTGATTTTCAAAAGGTCCACGAAAGAAGCCAAGCCTCAAATAGACTTTGAAGCACCTGGCGCCTTACTACCGATCTCAATTGGTTTTTACACATTAATACCACTGTGAATAATAGGGCACGTATGAGGCTTTGTATTTTATTCGTCGGAACTTTAGGGGATGTCCACAAAATGCAAGAGAGCTCTCTTACTTTGCATTTATTAGACCTCAACTTCAATATACATCGGTCGTTTGGGACCCAAACCTTGCTGCAAACTTGAGCTCACTTGAAAACGTACAGCGCTTAGGAGCTCGTTTTGTGACTGGCAAGTATTCTCGCCACAGCAGTGTGTCTGACATGATATCTAAATTAAACTGGACTCCTCCATATATCAGAAGAAAAATCTGCAGGATAATATGCCTTTTCAAAGTGGTCCCCAATGTTGGTGGGTGGGGTGAATTGTTGCCACTAATAAGAGACCTACAAACAAATCTCGACATGACCACCAATTCAAAATATGACCTCTTTCATGCCCAGGACTAATGTGGAGAAATTTTATTTTCTTCAGAGAACGATTCCTGACTGGAATTCCTTACCCGCAAAAATTTTTAAATCCACAATTTCTATAAATCTACGAAAGCACGTCTTTGCGCATTCTTTGGGAGCTCCATCCACTTGGTTATGTTCGCCTGTTACAGCTCTACATACCAATTCCACTCCGGTACCAACTTGCTGTCGTTTAAAGGCTTTTTTGTTGCGTATTGAATGATGAGGCTCTCTTGTGCTTTCTAACATTTATTTTTGTCCCTTGCCTTGTTTATAATTTGCTGTTTTTGCAAAAGTGAAACGGGGCCAAGCTCCTAAATAAAAACAATTCAATTCAATTTTGCACCTTCTCTTATTATAATTTACAACCATTATGAGCAATACAATGCCACGTGATGGAGGGGAAAATGGAAATTTACATGGAAACGCAGATATTTTACAAGGCACTGAAACAACAAATTGATTCAACCATGAGGTGCGAAACTGCAATAATCAGGAATCAAACAACATGCATGCCACACTAAAAACACAGGTATATGCAATTATTAGACAATTCAAGCAAACTACGACCTTGGATGGAGTTGCCATCATTTCACGAAACACAGGGTTCGTTTGTTGAAAAATGAGTTATTACACGTTTTTTAAATATTCGCGGGTTGCGGCAGTCTACGAAGATGTGTCCAGGCAAAGAGTTCCAGTCCCTTATAGTCCTCGGAAGAAATGAATAAAAGGATATATTTTTGCGACTTGCTAAAGGCTCAATCTTCGTTTGATGATCATGCCTACTAGAGTAATTAGGGGCTTTTAGACAATCTTTTAATTCACTAAGGCCATCATAGTCATTATAGGCTTTAGACAGATTCATCAACCTTCCGGCCTGTCGCCTGCTGCTAAGCGACGGCCAGCAGCGTGCGGAGAGAAGGTCTCTGGAGCTCACTTCTCGACTAAATTTTTTGGTCACCAACCGTATCGCTTTCCTTTGCACGCGTTCAAGTTTATCCACCTCACCTACAAGAAACGGATCACAGGCTGTTGAGCCGTATTCAAGAATGGGTCTCACAATAGTTTTGAACGCTTTTTCCCTAACATTTTACGTCGAGTCGCTAAGAGCACGATTTATGGAGTACAATGCGGAATACCCCTTCTTTATGGCTGCCGAGGTTTGGGAGTCTGTTCCTAATTTGTTGTCAAAATTGTCACCACGAGATACTTACATTCGGTCACATGTTAGGAACTCCTCGTAATGAATAGGTTGAAATAGAAGGAGTCTTCTTAGTCGTAATCGTTAGGGTTTCACATTTGCCAATATGTAGTTCCATCAACCAAGTGGTGCACCAGTCGGACACATTGTCAAGGTCATTTTGCAGTTGAGTTACATCATTTGGATTATCAATAACATTATAAAGCAAACAGTCATCTGCGAACATTCAAAATTTACAAGAGATCCGTAGAGGCAAGTCATTTATAAACAGAATGAACAACAAAGGTCCAATTGCACTTCCTTGGGGGACTCCAGATTGGACATGGGCCACGGAGGAACTTTCTCCATTGATAATGACCTTGTGTTTTCGGCCGGTGAGAAAATCCTAAACCCACGCTAGCACCTGCTCGTCAAGGGTATGTTCAGTTCTATGTTCGGTTCTGTGTTCGAACTCCAAAGGCAAATCCTTCGTTCGCGATTACAACAGTTACCGTCGTCGGAACAAAGAAGAAGTATATGATCGCTTCATGGTGAGGCAATAAAACAGCCGTTCGGAGACTTTGGGATGCTAATCAAAAACAGAATTACTTCTGCGTCGTTACAACAATAGCAATAATTCCTTCATGACAAGCAGAACCCGATAAGCCAAACTGGACGCTGTGCAGCAAAGCAAGACAGGCCTAATTTGCCACACCCTCTAAATAATTACAGCACAAACATTTCTTGGCTACCGCATTGAGTTGTAAATGATAAATTATGGAGTTTCCGACAATTCGAGCATGAAAAAGCATATGCGATGTTTATTTTTTCTTCAAATGCCAATTCAGTGTCAGGCAACGAGAATCAAATCATTTCAAACAAGGTGATCATGAGTGACCCGTTGACTGGCTTTCCTCTGGCTGTCTCTGCAAAGTATCAAGATGGACGAGATCAAGATGGACGAGATCAAGATGGACGAAACTGTTATTATACCATCAACTACGGCATGGATGGAATTCCGAGGATAAGTTAGTAAATTTCAATTTCTTGCCGGAAATTTTTCCCTACCAGTAAATTTACCCTCCGATGCAATTACCCTTGACCACTAGTTTTTGGTGTTATCGATAGCACCCCACTGAGCGATATGTGAGGATGCACTTGGACAGAAAAACAGAACTGGCAATCCACGAGTGGTGCATTAGCAAAATTATCTCTCTTTATAGAAGGTTCATTAGAAATTTCCAAAACTTCCAGTACATTGATTTTATTTTGAGAATTGTTCACCAAACATCCTGGTTCTAAAATGGATGGTTTGGGTCGCTACCTATACTTTTAACTGACTTCCTGCAAGTGCAAAAAGGACATGCTGCTCTATCGTCCGGCGGGTCCAATTGCAAAATGACAAGCTGTTCCCTCTTTCGGCGGATATCGCCGTGGACAAATTAAAGGGGGCCAAGTGTAAAAACTTTAAACTCCTGGATTTTCCATTTAAAACCCATTGTTGTTCAACAATATTTGTCATTTCGCTGTTTTCACTTAGCTCCCTTTAATTTGTCCAAGCCGCTATCAATACCATCAGGCAATACTGGTGGTAAAAATCGAAACGCTTCATGTGTTAACTTCGTGAAGTTGTTTCACGAAAGCAGACAATCCCCAGGCCATCACACACAGATGTATTCGTTATGTGACGACGAATTATGTTTATTTTCTTGGTCTGTTGGACTATACGGAGCTATTCTGAATACCCGGGCAATGTAATACCCCATTTCGCATACGCCGCAAAACAAATAGCATGAAGGAATGCATTTAACGGCGCTTACTAGATAGTGAATAACATTGCCCCGTGCTGCAAAAGTCTGACCAAAATCTCCTATGGCCTGTGTATTTTGAATAGCTGAGTATGTACGACTCGTAAGTACCTTAACAGCACCACCGGACCTTATCACCTTATTGTCTTGTCAGCTCATCGTTACTGTCGGAGATTGTCGTCTTAATCTTTTCCGAACACGGACATTGTTGCAGGTGTAGGACCACTGGCATTATCTGGATCAGACACCGTTGGAGCTGCCACGTTCAGCCCATCCTTGGGCAAACAATCGGATAACGTTGGTTACAACCAGCCATTAGTACCCACGCAGCCGCAATCCTCTACAATCGTCTATGCACCCAATGGTACGAGAAGTTTTATTTTTTATTCCACTACCGATCAAATAGCTAATTATATACTGAAACGCAACCACTCATAACTCACCCTTAGCTCCTCAGATAGCATTAGCACATTCGGTTTCACGTGTTGCACGTCAAACTGAACGCACCATTAAAGCAATAGATTATAAATTGCGCGTTGATATGCTGAAAAATAGAGGTGTCTTCAAATTTTAAAATTTGATCAGCTGAGAATTTTAGCAGGAAGAGCAAATCAGCATGCTTAACAAATCTTAAGGGCGTTTCTATTGCATGCCTTTTGTCCTTCTAAATCCGGTTGCATTGTCGGTCGATTTGAAATAGCCATGTTATGACAAGGTGGTTACGAAGTGTAACTTGAGGAAAAGCCTAACGCAAACACCCATTTTTCCTTTATGAATGTGGTGAGTAGATCACATAGTGGCAAAGCGCTAAATTCGCAACATATATAGCAACACCTCGATAATATGCTTCAATGACGTGAATTGTGCGTAAAAACTAGGAGTAAGCGCATTTATTAAATATAAAAATAAGATTTACCCAACATAGAAGGCAACAGCAACCATCTCTGGCCAGAGAAGTCTAAAATAAGTGGGAGAATAATATCGTTGAGGAGATTTCTGGAGGTCGGTTAGTTGCTCCACCCCTTTCCAAGCAAGAAATCAAGGACTGGCTATCATACTTTGTTTCTTGTGAGATCCGTTTATGATAGTCCAGAGTTTGGGGTCTGAGAGCCTTGGTTTGTGCATCTCACGCGCTTATCATCCATTCACATTGAATACAATGAGCGAATCTTCCGGGGCGGACGAAAATCCAACTTCCCTAAACTCACACTGACTCTTTTAAACCATCTTAATTATTTTTTTTGCAGCATTAAAGAGATCAGCAACTGAAGAAATGGCCTTTCAGCCCAGCAAACGCCTAACAGGTATGGACAAGGGCATTACAATGTTTTTGGATAAGGGATTTGCAGTGTTTATTTTCAATTCTCTTATTTGAAATAAAAGGGAAAAAAAGGAAAAAGCACGCACTTATTTTTCTATTTCTCCATGTTAGTTAAATTTAGGAAACTTATCGCAATGAGAGATTGGTTTTGTAGAAACCAACTAAATGGCCATAATTGTAATTTTTGCCCATTTGTATCGCTTTGATTTCCCCTCTTTCCCACATCACTCATTTATTCGCCATTATAAAGAGTATTTCACTGTTTTTCCCCTCATTCAAGCATGAACATTAGTACACAAAGCAGAATTGTATCAACAAAAATAGGAAACAAGATTGAAAAAATTAGCATTAACGCAGGGAATCTCCGTAAATAAGGCAAGAACATTTACCTCGACATATAAGTTAAGTGAATATGGGGCTAAATTGACGGGGAATATTCCTGATGATCATACGATTCAAAATTATTCAGCGACGAATTGTTCTCCGATCCCCCATTTCTAAGACATCGGCCTCCAAAGGGCTCCTAAAAGGACCTTTTAGAGGCAGAATGAGCTATCTCATTTTCATCCTATACAGGGTGAGTCACCTCGATGTTTGTTTTTTATATCGCAATTTCTGCGAAAACGGAGATATTTCCAAAACCAGCCTTTGCACCCCTTCAGACACCCCCAAATGTGGCTTCACCGAATCGCAAGAAGACTGAGGTCTCAGGCTTCATCATCCGAGACGCGAAGAAGCACGCCTGCTGAAAAACGCACCTCCAACCTCTCTACCCTTCTCGCAGAAAACCACCCCAAAAACGGAAGCCAAGGGAGGGATTTGAGTCGGATCACTTCTGCTGCCTTCAGATTAAGGAAATGAATAACGTTGGAATTTAAACCATGGACCTCCGAAGCACAGTTCCAGAGATAATGCGCAGAATAGAAAACAACCTTAACTACCCTTCCTAAAAAAAATGGGTGTAGGGGTGTCAATTTGGGAGAACCCACTGGACCCAAACGAAGCGCAACAGAACCAGGCTCCAAAACCTCCATTGTACCACAATTTTAGGTGCAATGGAGGTTTTGGAGCCTGGTTCTGTTGCGAAAGAGAATTTTCGCGGAAACGACGATCGAAAAAAAACAACTTTCGAGGTGTGAAAAATCCTAATTTTTGCACGTTTCTCAAAATCAAACACCCAACTCAAAAACACCCAATGATTAAGAGCATATATAACGTCAGATTATTGTCTATCCCGATCTCAGGTCCTCCAAATGTACTATCAGGTTCCGAAAGCACCATATATGGAAATGCACAAATGTCTGATCAGAATTACGGAATTGGTACGTTTGGAGTTCAATATCGTCGACACATATCCGTTAATCCACTCCGGGTAGAATGAAAAGTGCAGGGCAATACATAGGAAAGTTTAAATATCTCGTATGTAAATATTTCCTGTGTGTATCTGTTTCTCCTGTTAAGGTTTAACCTCAAGAGATAACCTAATCATGACATAAAGATCCTACGAATAGGAGCATAACAACCTTCATTTTTTACACTTGTTTGATGTGTGTTTTTGGGCACATAGACATGGTTTGTTTGTGCATGTTCAAATGAAGAGAGAATACACCTACTATCTCTCATAGAATGTTAATGCATCATTCATTTGAGATGGAATCTGTTTTCAATCCTGTTCGTTCATGCTGTGTTCGCTGAGGTTCGAAATATCCACGATGTTGAATCGTTGTTTAACTTGTTTTATTTCAACACTCATTGGCTCGGATAAAGATACGATATCGGCTGAGAGGGAGTTCTGGTCGGAGATAGCCCGGGGAGAAATAAAATAATTTCTCACTTCTTTTAAAAGCTGCCGTTTGCAGTTTTAAGAAAGGTCATAGCGAACACAAACATTTACATTTTTCATCCGAATTGAAAGGTATCCCCATCCCCTAAGTTTTCAAGCACTCTAAAAAGGCACAATTGAAAACTTACCTTCCTTCGATCAGCTAATTTCGGCCAGCCATGAAGAAACTCTACTTAGCCTCCGGCAGTAACCTGTGACAAATTCGGTGGCACGTGTCTGAACGCATTCTAAACAATCACAGTAGGTTGTTGAATGATCTGAAGAAGTAAATACATCCTCTAGAATACGCTTGAGCCTGTTGAAGTAAGCCAGCCCACGAAGTTTCATCATTATCAGACTCAAATTTGCTTTTTGAAAGCTAAAAACCACCACTCGGTTTTTGGATATAGCTGCACCATGCTGTGGGACCTTATCAAAATTGTTATAAAAAAAACGGATCCGAAACATTTTGAAGTGGTATGCAGGGCCTACATTTTCCCGCCCGAAAAAAACGTAAAATCACACAAAGTGGGGCCTGCTTTTGCTGAAACGAACAGCTGAACAACTTGAAGGGTCAAATTTCATGGAATAGATTGTGCACCATTCCATATATGCATCAAGAAAACTGCTACAAATCATTCCGCATCTTTTCGCAATCCGAGCGATTACGAATAATTGATCCATCTGTTAAGCTTCGATCAGCAAATAACATAACATTAGTGTGTGATAATGATATTAATGAAGCTGAAATACTATACGGCCAAATTAATATACTTCCTAGCGCTACACCTTAGGTGGCTGGTAAAGAATCAGACTTCTTACCATACTCCCATTCCAAAAGCTCTCGTGGTCTTCCTCCCTGCCTTCATCCCTGGAATACATCCTTCCATGCTCTTATCCAGCCACCTGTACTCACTTTTTTGCTTCTCGAAAACATATTCCCTCCAAGTCTCCCATTTCCACTCTTAAAAACTTTCCTAGTCACTTCATACTTAAATCGCGTTTATTTCCCTCTCAATCCACCCACAGGTTCTCTTTAAAATTCCAGTAATGAAAGCAGATATCCAGCACAATTTTACGTTGAGAATGGCATTTTCTTCTAAAACAACATTGAGCTTCCTCTTGAAGTTTTCAAGATGGTAATTTGTGTGGCATATTTTGGGACTGACAAATTATATTGCACGTTCAAATTTTCTTGCAATCTTGGCGATTTTATGGACACTGAAAATAATTTAGCACAAGTGAATAATTCACCGTCATTGTCCCAATAAAAACAACATGCACTTATGTTTTCATCAAATCGGGCATAGCCTTCATTGGAATTGAGAAAAATTGGGCATCGCTTGTTCTTTTCTATACAGGATTTCTTTTATCATAGTGTGAAGTTTCTTGAGCAAGAGAAACAAAAATGTGTCAAGCACTCAGAACGAGTTTCCAGCTTTTCACATTTAAAAAAAAAACTAATTACGCCGCTGTTCCATGTTTTACAAAAACGGCGCACTCCCTAAAGAGGAACGATGCCTCAATTCTTCAAATTGTAGCCCGGTTATGGCCAACGGCTGGTCAATTGGATATCTATTTCGAATATGGAACCGAATTTGGTATCAAGCAGAGGGGAGGATTTTTATTTTTAGCTTATATCGGCCATCTTTGATCACGAACTGGATGGTGGCATCGGTGAGTACACTCTTCTAAGCACCAAGTCCGCTATCATAGATCCGAATTCCTGTAAACAGCTTAAATATTGCTAATATAATAAAAATGAACTTCGTTTAAGCCATCACCCAATTACCAAATTACACCACAATACTGATTTTTCCCAATTGCAGGTCCGGTATATCTTTCATCAGACTCCAGTAGCATCTTGTATGGAAATGCAAAGTCTTCTGAACAGAATGACGGGATTGGTACGTTTTTGATTCAGTCGAGTTCCCGCGTTTCCGAAATCTTTCTCTGGTACAGTGCGGAATGCAGAGCAATCCCTAGAAAAACCTTAGGTATTTAAGTA
>JASGXE010003828.1:0-26854 GCA_030068105.1 Sinentomon sp. SZTP_YWyxl
CCTTCCGAAGGACTAGAAGACTCGCCACTAAGTCTCCCTTTCTGTCACTGCAGCCAGAATGGAGCGCGCCAACCCACAAATTCCGACTGTTGCGGGAATCGAACCCACTACCTTCGGATTGGGAGTCGGACACGCTCCCAACTGAGCCAATGTGACAGACACATCACGACACAGAGAAAAGTCACGCCTTGTTGTGACGTCTGCTGGCGCCAATGAGGGACCCAATTGTACAGCTTAGAGTATACGGATATTTTCTGATAATATTTTCTGATAATATTTCCCTGCAATCGTGCAATTGTCCACCTAATAAAACGACTGAACCCGAATCAAAATATCACAAGTCCATGTTTTGGAGGTTGAGGAAGATCTGGCGCATTTCTCGTGCAGGCCGCGAGAGGACCTCGTCTGCAAATCGAAAAGTAAGATGCCCTCCCCATGTGGGGTGTTCTCACATGCATGTATGGAACCATTTCTCTTTCTATTGTAAAACGGAGTTCTCTTGTGGCCAGCATGATGATGCCTTGCGCTCAACCGCCAAAATATGGAGTTCGGATCCTTGATTTCCGATCAACGATTTGATTTTTTACCCACATTCACGAGAAGCACTCAAATATTGGTAAAAAAGCATCGTAAACGCATCAGAGTCAAAATGACGACGTTTTGCACACAAACTCTTACTCGATTGTGTTGGGGGGGGGTAAAATTATGGAATTGAGAGGAAGTTCTGGACAGGTTTCTTGCACCACACCGATTACCGACAATAAATTCCATGGGTGTGGTGATGTACGAAGGATTAAATATGATCTTGAGATTGACGTCTGAGTCAATAATTGTCAACTATGTAACAGTTAAAAATGTAGATGAGAGCCAATTCCATGTGGTCGCCTGCTAATGAGAAATTTCAACTTGATGAATTGATGATGCAAGTCAGTGCAGCAAAGTCCAATGAACTTGTTTCCAAAAGTTGGCTCGAAGCCGGGAGGCCCAGGCAAATAAGGGTCAACTGACAATAATTTAAGATGTTGGGTTTTTGGTATCATTATGGTCTCTAATTCACCCAATTTTAAACAGGTTTTATTACACCTTGCAAAATATCAAACCACTTATCATTTTTACATTCAACGGCGGAACCAAGTCAGCATGCAGATCCACACGTTCATGCCATGGTGATGAGAGTGGATATATTAGCATCCATTTGGGTGGAAAAACCATGTCATATGGAGTTGCTGGCATGATTCCACTCAAGTGAGAGTCCATGCCATGAGGAGAGCGGGTGGCATCTTCCCAAAAGTGGGAGCAAAATTCAAATGCGGAACTTATTCAAAAGTAACTGCATGGATTTGGTCCGTTTCCCGACAACAATTAATTTTGAGAGCACAATCCTGCGCAAGTGAATGATGGCCTATGGGAAGGAAAAGTGCCGCCTGGTGAGAAAGCACTCCTTATGGCCTCGTTCGCCTGACATGAGAGATGTGTGTTTTGCATTGGGCACCGAGTTTTGCATGGCTTTCCACCGCTTTTTCTGTTTTACGCTTTACTGCCGCTTTTCCAACCGCTGTTTCCCCGCGGCTTTTTTGAAAAGGACTAAATGAAGAAACAGAAGGAAACATTAGAAAAACATGATGTGTTGATTGAAAGTCCACTCCAAGCAGTTGCATTCCAGCCGTCAGTACTTGTCAAACTTTTCAGAGACATTCTCAATTTCTGCTCCCTCAGACTCGATGTGAACTAACTGTTTTCTGGGCCAGCCATTCCCATAGGTCCGTACACCTTGGTGCCTTTTTTCATCAGAAATAAAAGTGACCCATAAGAGCAAAGTGGCAATGTCTCATACTAGGAAGCCGCGCTTACGCGGGATGCCTGAGCGTTTCCGACTAAATGTCGTTCTCAGTATAATAATTCGAGGAAGTGTGAATGAAATAAAAAAAAATCTGTCACTTTTTGTTGCAGAGCAAGTCTCGATTCAGGAATTGGAAGCAGCAGTAGCAGTAGCAGCAGCAATGGAAGCAACCAGACTGATCTCAACCTCAGCAGTGTTCACAGCAGCCATGGAACGGAGGAAACCGAGGCCGAGGCTGAGGCTGAGGCTGACGGCGACCAGCAACAACTGGTACCGTCGCCACCCAGGACAACTCAGCAGCAGCAGAGACAGTCGGCGGGGGCGCAGCAACGTCACGGCGCTGCTGCAACCGCGACCGCAACGCCTCCTCCAACGATTACGGAGGAAGACAGTGAGGATCACAAGCCTACAGCGGAAGGCAAAGACGGGCCGCCAAACTCCTCCAAGTTGGAAGTTGGGAGACGGGCAGGTACAGATGCGGCTAGGATAAGACAGGAAGTTGTATGCGCTGACCGATCAGCGATCAGGGGATCGGTAAAAAAGGACGAGGAATCAATCAGCCACGGTGACATTGCCAAACAGCCAAGACAGCTTCAAACCGGGTCAAATGGCAAGGATGTTCAAAGCACGGAGTGCTCCTCAGCGCAGATGGCTTCTGAATCCGATGGAAAATCCAACGCGTCTACCAGGTCTCCTGATGACCGGGGAAGGTCAACTGATGTTGGTGACAGCAGTTTGGCCTCAGGAAGTACACCAAAGGCCGATACCAACACAAACGTGGATGCGAACGCGACGAAAAGCAGGTTGCCTTCCACTCCATCAGCAACGATGTCTCGCATCCGGAGTGGCAACAACCCAGGCACTCACCAGTCCCCGCCGCTTGCCGAGCCGACAACGGCTGGGGGGAAATCGCCACCATCAGGAAAAGATTTGGATCCAGTGTTTGGTCGAAACGGACTGGTGATCAAGTTCAAAAAGACAAACGATCCTGGCTCATCGCAAACGGGTGACAATGCTGTATTCGATGGCGGTGGGAAGCTCGTCATTGACGAGGAAACGAACAGCACAAAGAAAGGACAAATTGCAAACAACGGGAACAGTGGCATCCGGATTATAAAGCCGGAATCAACAACATCCAGCGGCACCAACCAAAGCCACAATCAGTACAAACCTGGAACAATTAAAGTTGAGAACGTCGACGATCATAGCGGTGCAGCTCACATTTCGGTGAAGCGAGAACCATCAGCAACTGCATTGGCCGACTATGACAGTAAACAAATTCCCGATTTGGAAGGTGGCAGGACTCAAGCTGCGCGCTCTTCGGTCCTGTCGGCACAGAAAGCCACATTCGCGAACGTTGGCTGCATTCGCGAGAACAGTGCCGTTGTTGACGAAAAGAGAAATGGCCCTTTTCAGAACGCCAGCAAACAGCATCAGGTCACATCTCAGCAGAACTACAACCTGCTCAACCATGCCGACAGTGGACGCTATGGCTCTGTTGTGGGCTCCATGCCTGGTTCACCGTTGGCGGCCACGCACTCCGGGAACAGGAACTTAACGCCACCTCTGACATCTCTCCGACTGACCAGTAACAGTGTAGTTGTGCAGAACGCCAACCCAGTTACCGCCGTCATGGGGGGAAATCCGTCTGGCAGCAAATACGGTCAGACCAACCCCACGCAGGCGACAATTAGCCCAATTTTAATCGCGAGTCGAATTGATCCTCCTCATCACATTGGCAAACAGCTATTTCCTGCAATGAACATCAGTACAAGCGCAGTCGCACCGGCCATGCTGAACTCATTCGCCTGTAGGATCAACGGAGTGAAGCCCGAGATAATATCTGGGGGCTACCTGAACGGACAGAAGATTGGGACTGCCGTCAGCCACCCGGTGGCCCCACCCATTCAGCCTGACCCAAGCGAGTTGAAAATATCGTCCAACAAGCATAAAACTCCGACTGTAATAATGGGCGAAGCAGGTGGCGTGCGAACGATGATTTGGTCTCAGCCGGGTCAAAATGTTGTCCCTTCGCAGCCCTTCCACACGAGCAGCAACCTCTATTCCTCACCAGATCAGGCGCTTGTTTCCTCAAACGATGCCCTTGAGGGTCTGATGGGGCTGAGCCAGGAGGCCAGGGTTATCGGATCTCATTTTCAGCAGCAACCACAGTTTGGCTCGTCTATCCGGTGGACCAGTAGCAATAGTGGATTCCCCAGCTCCACAGCTCCAACTAACTGTCTGAACAGTGTCAGCGGAGGCAGGAACCACCCAAGTGTCAGTGCAACCGGATTGGGTGCCGACAGTGCGAATAACCGGCTTGTGAATGTCAGCTCGGGTCAGAAATCCATTCTGATCTTTCCTGCCGCCCCCGAAAGGCCCACTCCGATGCAACTCAACCACCGTGGGGGTGGAGCCAACTATCAGACGGCCAACCAACAGCAGCCGCGAGCATCCAATCAGCAAGGTTCACCAAGTCCACCGTCCAATGGAGGTTCAATGAAGAACGGACCGGTCGCTCAGGGGCCAATGAGGGTGCAGCCACGATTGAACATGGAAAGACTGTGGGCAGGAGATCTCAGCCAGGTTAGGAATTGTTCCATACTCTATGCTGCCAATCACAGTTTTGGTAATTAGACCATTTCTAAAGAAGTTAGTCAGTTTAGAAAACTTTAGGAAAGGGAAACACAAATTGCTTTTCCTTTCGGACCAAAGCTGATGTCCAAGCCTCTAAGTAGACCGATATGCAAATCGAGAATCATGCCTGAAACGGTTGGCTATACGAGCAAATCAGCGTTTGGTTTTGTGTTCTTGTAGGTCAGTAACTGACCACTTAACAAGGCTTCAAGTGGTTGTTGATCCAAACATTTACGTTCTACAATGAAGATTGTTTTGTGGGCGATGTCCCCAAAACGTGCCTGGCAGTGCAAGATAACAAATTGAGAGAATTTAGTCAGATGTTGACATAAAATTCTCACATCGAAACTTCATGGATGAGTGAAAGCATGACATCAGGGAAACCAAGACTTCTGTGATAATTTTTTTCTGTCTTGTGAAGCAAATAGGCTTTCAATCGTCAATGTGATGTGTGATGAAATATGTCGTAATTAAAAACGGATGCAGATCAATCTCAGCAAAATATCTTTTTAAGAAACCCATCAGACTGAATTTGATGTTCTCAAATTGTTAAGAAAATATTGTCTTTGAAAGCTGGAGACTGATGCCAGGATGTTTCCACCCTGCTTTGGGCCCAGATGGCACTTGTCAGGCACCTACATGACATGGGTTAATCGTTAGAGTTTAAACAACCATGTTCTCGGAAGCGTATTAATCGGGGGATATCCCGATTTGACGCTTGGAAAAAAAACAACAAGCGATATCGGGACAAGACTAAAATGAAATAGTGACGTCATATCCGGGTTCACATCCTAGTTCACATCCGGGTTCACATTTATTCTGGTTTCCTGAGGAAACATTGAAATGAAACTGCGAGATCCGTCTTCAAAATTATGTTTCTGGAAGTGTTACCCGAGCGAATTGCCTGTCATTTGGCGAATTTCGGCAACTTGAACCCAACATATCAAATGCCCTGGAGATTTTATCAACAATTTTCGTGTCAATTTTTGTTCTTTTTTTCAGATTCCTTCATCAGCAGCATCTTCACTGACACCATCGCCAACACTACCACCAAAAGATAGTCACGGTTTTAGTAATAACAATAATAATAACAATGCCTTGAATTTGAGCTCAACGGCTGCTGCGGGCAAAGGTGATGCCCCTTCGTCACCTGCCCATCACACCCCAACCATCCTACCCTCTCTCTTTTCCATACCACCGTCTTCGAGTGGTGGAGGGGGAGGAGGAGGAGGGGTAGGCACCTGCAGCAGTTCCCTGTTGGCTGGGGCAGCTCAAAACAGTAGGAAGAATTCGCCACCTGGGTCAACGACCGAGCCCGCAGGGGGCGGGGCAATGAGCTGGGAGAGTAAGATGAACTGTCATGGGAGCAGTGGTAACAGTGTGTTTATTAATTCTGTGATAACTAGTACGGGGGTTGTGGGAGGGGTGGGAGCAGGTGCTGGTGGGGTTGTTCGAAATGCTGCAGGCAGCCATCTTGTTCCCTTCGATCAGACAGCGGCAGGCGTGGCGGCTCCGTCTGCGTTTGCCTCAGTCGTTGGAAGCTTATCCTCAGCAGGTGTTGGCGAGGAAGAAGAGGACGATCAGCCGATGATATGTATGATTTGTGAGGACAAAGCAACCGGTTTGCATTATGGGATCATAACATGTGAAGGGTAAGCACATTCTTAGCACATCTTTACATAATTTACATGAAAATTTCCTGCGCAATTTACGAGGTGAAAAGATGAAACAATAGCAACTAGGTGGCATTGTCATGGTGTACAAATAAAATTAAAATAGAGCATCAATTCAATATTTCACCTGTAAAATATTTCTCTCAAAAGCTTCATCTGGAATGTCACGAGCATTGTCAAAAATACCAGGGCTGAAAGCATTCCACTCGCTCATACATGATGAATGTGTGAGGGGACGAAAATATTGTGAAAGGGATTTTATTCGGCAATCTTATAAAGGCGGTATTCTCTCCATCCATGTCTTGGCAGCTGTTATCAATGTTGACATCTTATACAAATTCCAAGAGCAGTCGAAAATAAGTTCATATGAGACGCATAATGATGAAACGATCTTCTTTTCTTTCTAAAGACGAGACATGTTTTTAAGGGTCGCTTTTTTGCTTCCATTAGAGAAGAAGATTTTAACGATTGACAATTCTGCGATTGCGTGCAAACTGTGGACCCAGGACACACGCACGATGGGATTGTTGTTTTGAAGAGAGGATTAACACGGACACAATTTCGAGTACTAAGTGTAAAGTCCATATTTCGTGTGTTGCCTTTGTGCCATCCACAATGACATTCTCAAAAATATCTACGAGAACAATAATGAAACGCATGGGAAACATAAACTTCTGATTGAGAGAGAATGAAATCCATACTCTTAACCGAAAAATATTTGATAAATTCAGTCCAAGGACGAGATTGAACACCGTAAACGGTTGTAAAAGCAAACGCTTCTGCGAGTTTCGATTTTTTAAAGTTGCCGACCGTGTCTGCATGCGAGGAAGTATCTTTGGGGTACCTAAACCAAAACGCACCAAAAACAAAGAGCCACAGTGACCCTGTTGACGCACTCGCAATACGTATAAATCCTAACCAGGATGAAAGGATGACATTCTGTGCGCGATCCAATCGGACCAATCAAATTGAATTTTAAAAATGAGTTCAAAATAAATGACAAAACCCTATAACAGGACCTATTATAGGATTATCCTGACGTCAGTTCGTTCGTTGAACAATTCCACACCTTATCCTAAGCTATTTCTACGGACTAATTTTTCTTGTTTTTCATTTCTTCCAAACAGGTGTAAAGGCTTTTTCAACCACACCTTATCCTAAGCCATTTCTACGGACTAATTTTTCTTGTTTTTCATTTCTTCCGAACAGGTGTAAAGGCTTTTTCAAGCGAACTGTACAGAATAGGAGAGTTTATACTTGTGTAGCGGATGGCAATTGTGAAATAACCAAAACCCAACGGAATAGATGTCAATACTGCCGATTCAAAAAATGCATTGAACAAGGAATGGTGCTACAAGGTTAGATGTGGGAGAAAGGCTCTTCTTGCTGTTTCTGTTGGATTGAGTTTGAACTCTCCAGCATCTCGAGAAAATTGTTTTTTTGTTTTTTTTTCGGGAGACATACCTGTTCCCGTGCAGTGGCAACAGAGAATTACGTTTCACAGTTCGCACCTCACATGCAAAAATTGCGACTTTTCAGATTTTAGCAAAAACTCCGCGCATGCTGCAGAAATCAAAGATCCTCCTTTATAACCGAGGTCAAAATCCAACATCTCTCGACAGCTTTGCGCCACCCAGATTGCCCATGCACCATCATTTAAATATTCAGAAAATTTTTATTTCTATACTGAATCGACAATTTTAAGGCAACCACAGACGATCATTTTTACTTGTCAAGAAAAACCACCAGTCCGACTGATCAGTTAAAACCAACGAGGAACTAAAATAGAGCGCTCGTCGCCGATCTGCTGTTGCAGTCGGATCGTAGGAACTGGTCCTGAGCCCTCTACTTTTGTACCTCGTTGGTTTTAACTGATCAGTCGGACTGATGGTTTTACTTGACAAGTAAAAATGATCGTCTGTGGGGGCCTTTAGATCACTATTCTTTTTTTGCAAGAATTTTGGTTTTGCCACCATGCGAATGTTCATCATGCATGCGCTTCATTGCCAGTGTCGAATCATTTCGCAATCATCTGTCTGATTGTGACGTCAGACCAAACGACGTCACGTCACCGGTTCCTCCATTGCCGACCGTTGTTGTCTGCAGACAGTCCTCATTTCACTGTGTCGCTTGTCTTGCCGGCAGGATTTACTTTTTTCGAAAGATAAGCTAAAAGCTAAGTGACAGTATATGAATAACATTGTTGCAGAATAATGGTTTAATAATTGGAAAATAAAACAGCAATGAAAAGAAAAAGTTTTATACACCAGGCCCAGCATTAACCTTGGGCTGTGGCTCAATTTGTGACAAGCATTTTAGCTCCTTTTTTACTGCCGACTGGTCGCATCTGATTTCCTCTGCCTCCGATGACGCCAAGTCGCAGCTCAACAGATTCTTGTCCGTCGCGTTGTGACTGGCCCCCATGCCTCTTCAGAGCTTTCTCAGCATTTGTGTTCAGGCGGAATAAACTTCAAGTACTCGTAAAATGTTCCACTGGTTTGCCACCAACCAAAAGGAAACTTCCTCGGCAAAGGAGACAATAGATATCAGTAGGAAAATGAAAATTTCCAAAAATTAATTACGAGTTATGTGTGACAATAACTGATTTGCTCTTGCAGTCTTTGGCTTCGGATAATGCCTATAATCTTGGAATGGGACCAGTCAAGAAGCATAAACGGTTAAATAGTTTGGTTTGAACAGAGCCTTGGATCGAATTCTCCGTCAGCAAATGTTCACTTCTCTTTCTATGTACCTATTCTTTTAGCCGTCAGGGAAGACCGAATGCCAGGCGGCAGGAACTCAGGAGCTGTATATAATCTGTACAAAGTCAAATACAAGAAACATAAAAAGAACTTCAAAAATGGCCAGATCAAACCAGGTGGCAATGGGCATCCGTCCCCACCGGACAGCAATGGCAACAACAGCAGGTGTTTAGAGGGCGGCTACAATTCGATGCATGAGTCATCTTCGCCAGCCCACCTGCAACTTCACCCGGTCAGTGCGTCAAACCAGCCTCACAGCAACGCCCACGGTGGCAGTGGAGGGGTGATCAGGCTCAGTCCGGAGACGAGCTGTCTGCCGACGATTGGATCAGGAGGCGGGGCAGGTAGCAGGCACGGGCAAACCAGCAACAAAGCTGACCACTTCTTCGGCATTTTGAAAGCAGCTTTGACCAATCCAGGCGAAGTGAGTTCAAACCCAGCTTTCACATTTTTTGTTGTGAAATGTAAAATGCTAGCTAGAATTTCTCTCTGCTGTCGCAAAAACCCATCTACACTCTTGTCAAAAGTCTTCGAACATAGGAGTTCATTGTTAACTCAGGCGCCATTTAGAATCAATGGCAGCATGCGCCGCAAAACATCATGACGCTCGTGTGAGGCGTGAAGTTGCACCAAGCCCTGTTGAAATTATATGGCCCGTGTTTCAACCAGTCTCTTAAAATATTGCCTATGTTCGAGGACTTTTGATGAGCCCTGTATAAGCATGAAGGTGTCGACAGTTCTGGTCGCAAAATTCCTGCAATTAAAGCCACGTCAGAATGGACGGATTTTTGCATCAGACTTTTTTCAGATCGTCTGCGTTGAACACAGATTGTCACTTGCAACAATGGGCAAAGGAGAACATTGGAGCTTTGACTACCTATTGCCCATTGTTGCAACTGCAAATCTGCTTTGTGAAAAGATTTTTTTTGAGTCATTTTTTAATTTTGTGCCTCACATTAAGCTTCATTGACGACAAAAGTGAGACTTTACTACTTCCGTGGCATTGAATCTTTTTATATGTACTTAGAGGGTGTTACCCTTTATCGTACAACATACACAAAACAGGAAGAACGAATTAAACAATGGAGAGTGATATGAAACAGGGAAAGAGTATTGTAAGCAACAATGGACATGACCTGAAAAAGACAAAAAAAAACTCACAACGGAACAGAACAGACAAACAATTGACACGTTCTCTGTACAACAAGCTCAGTCAGGCAAAAGACCACCTGGAGTCATTGAAGTTGCCAAACGACGGCGGAGAGTTTCCACTGTCAAAGGAGGAGAGATGACGAGGGCAGCGAGCGAGTTCCAATCTTTAACAGTTCTCACAAGGAAAGAAAATTGGCCCACATCCTTTTTGAAAGACAACGGTCTAACTTTTAGCAAATGATCGTAACGCGCATAAAAGGAAGGGAACTGAATATAGGACAAAAACTTCCCCCATCCTCCAAAATTGCTTAGAATTTTATAGAAGCTTAATACACGTTGCTCTCTTCTCCTCTCAGCAAGACTTTTCCACCGAAGTTTTTCAATCATTTCAGTGACACTCTGCCTTCTTCTATAATCTCCAATAACAAACGGGCAGCTTGGCGTTGTATACGCTCAATGGTTCGAACCTGAGAAGAAGTTCGAGTATCCAATGCACAGGAGGCGTATTCCATAACAGGCCGCACTAAAGACATGCATTGGCATGAATTGGCCTAACGAATTTGGGTCTCTTTCGGACGAAACAAAATGTCAGTACCCCCATTCTCCCTATTTCTCTCCTCCTATATTTCTGAAAAGAAAAAAATTTACATCAAATCAGAGAAACGGTGAATTGGAGAGATTTAGACAAAATTTGCGAATTTTTCAAGGAAAGCGGGTAAATTTTTGGAAAATGAAAAAATAAAAATGAACAGGTGAACACCTATCCTCTCCAACTGAAAAAAAAAAATTCAAAATAGGAAACTGAAATAAGGATTTACAACGATGGAAAGCAATTTTTTTAAAGTCACTTCATCTCCAAGAATGCCATGATTAACCCATGTATTGGTTTTTCCCAACGACCTACCCTTTTTTTCCTTCTCTCCTTTCCTCTTCTTCCCATTTCTGTTTCCTTCTCTTCTCTCCTCCTTCTCTCTCTCTCTCTCTCTCTCTCTCTCAGCTCTCTCACTTCCGTCAATCGAGAAACATGGCAGCAGACAGTTCAAAGGACATGTTGGAAAGCAATTCGAAACAGCAGAAACAGAGACAACAGACCAGCCCAACAGAGCAGACCAGTGGGGATGAACAACGCGGGGGAGGCGGTGGTGGGCGTCGATTCGGTGGGGGTGGTCCTCCCTCGTCGAAAACGATCACCTCATTCCAACCGTCACCATCACCTGCCAGCATAGTTTCCTTATCTCCGACTTCTTCATTGAAGTGTGAGCAGGTCATAGATATGATCCAGATCTTGATTGATTGTGACGACTTCGAGGATATAGCAACACTCAAGGTACGTGATGCTGATAGACTTCATGCTTTGGGGAGTGGGCCTTGAAGGGGAAAGAACAGGTAGGAGGGACATGGGAAAGGGATGAGAAGCTTGAGACAAGATGCGTTGAAAAATTGCCCAACGCAACGCCGCAATTTGACCTCTGACCCAAAATATCTGAGTGAAGAGAACGTCACAACCAAGATAAAATGAACGACTTATTACCGCCATCTTCCTTTGCGGGGCTAAAAGTTTAAAGGTTAAAAATGCAGATGAAATCGATCCAGATCCAATTGCAATTTGGAGGCAAAAATGAAATGATCTACGAGACGAAAAGTAAACAATGATTCAGCAAGTGCGAAAAAAGCAAATCGAAAAGCAGGCAAGATAGACGAAGAAAAGTGACGGGCAAGTCGCCGGTGGAGGAACAAATATGCAATCCGCATGTTTCGCCTTGATGTGTCTTGCATATTGTTTAATTTGGTCAGGGGCAATGTCAACGCAGGAAGAAAAATGGAAAAAATATCACCTTTACCGCGAAGTTCGACGATTTTTTTTTATCTCCATGCGGTGGGTGTGAGTTGAGTCGACGTTTCGGGCGCATCGTGCGTCTATTATCAAGACGAGATTGCCTCGTCTTGATAACGGACGTGCGATGCGCCCGAAACGTCGACTCAACTCACACAATGGAGACAAAGTCGTCGAAATTCCCGGTAAGGGTGATATTTCAGTGTTGGACACATGTCCAAGTTTCCAACTCACTGTTTACAGTTCGTTAAAAATAGAAAACTATTCAATTCGCATGTTTCGCTATGATGTGTGTTACATAGTGTTTATTTAGTTATGGGCAATATCAACGCAGGAATTTGAAAAGAAAACTACTATGCAATCTGCATATTTCGCTATGATGTGTGTTGCATGTTGTTTAATTTAGTTAGGGGCAATGTCAACGCAAGAATTTGAAAAGAAAACTACTATGCAATCCGCATATTTCGCTGTGATGTGTGTTGCACACTGTTTAATTTAGTTAGGGGCAATGTCAACGCAGGAATTTGAAAAGAAAACTACTATGCAATCTCCATATTTCGCTATGATGTGTGTTGCATATTGTTTAATTTAGTTAGGGGCAATGTCAACGCAGGAATTTGAAAAGAAAACTACTATGCATCTGCATATTTCGCTGAGATGTGTGTTGCATATTTTAATTTAGTTAGGGGCAATGTCAACGCAGGAATTTGAAAAGAAAACCACTATGCAATCCGCATATTTCGCTATGATGTGTGTTGCATATTGTTTAATTTAGTTGGGGCAATTTCAACGCAGGAATTTGAAAAGAAAACTACTATGCAATCTGCATATTTCGCTGTGATGTGTGTTGCACACTGTTTAATTTAGTTAGGGGCAATGTCAACGCAGGAATTTGAAAAGAAAACTACTATGTAATCCGCATATTTCGCTATGATGTGTGTTGCACATTGTTTAATTTATTTTGGGGCAATGTGAACAGAGGAATTTGAAAAGAAAACGACTATGCAATCCGCATATTTCACTGCGAGTGTGTTGCATATTGTTTAATTTAGTTTGGAGCAATGTCAACGCAGGAATTTGAAAAGAAAACTACTATGCAATCTGCATATTTCGCTATGATGTGTGTTGCATATTGTTTAATTTAGTTGGGGCAATTTCAACGCAGGAATTTGAAAAGAAAACTACTATGCAATCTGAATATTTCGCTGAGATGTGTGTTGCATATTTTAATTTAGTTAGGGGCAATGTCAACGCAGGAATTTGAAACGAAAACTACTAAAAGTCCGTCCAAACAAAGAAGGCATCGCGCCGAAAAGTAGAGAACAGAGCGGGTGGAGGACGGGTAAAAGCAGGGCTAAACAAACATTGCAGCAAAGCCAATGCGTTTGCATTTTCGGCGGTTCTGCACTTTCATCAGATTTTCATCGCTTCCAATGTTTGAATGAACTTGAATTCTCGATGTTCTGATTCGGCACAGTCCTGCATCGGTAAAAAAAGTTTCCGTGTGTGACTTTGGAAAACTTTTTGGGAAGGTTTCGTTGTTTGACGGCTCCGATTTGTTAATTTTGACTTGTCGGTGGAGTTTGCCAAACAGACCGCAGAATTGGGAGTCGCTTGGCGGAATTGGCCTTCGGAGTTTTGAAGTTTATTCACAAGTCAAACGTTTTGAAATTTGTCCTTAACAGTTTATCGGTCGTTCAAAATGAATTATTATTCATGTCCTGGAAATTTTTGTGGCCAAAGGACCAGCCTGAACCCAAAAAGAAATCTCGAAAGGATTTTTCAGACGAAGATTTCAAAATCCTGAATAAAAAGCTGTGCCGTTACAAATTGTGCACCTTTGGCCGAAAAACAACTATTGGGGTAAGCTGCTCAAAATTAAACGATGTGTTCTTTGCAATGTGAAATCAATTACGCGTTGGAGAATGCATTTTGAATGCAAAATGAAATTGAACTTTTTTTGGGCATACCAATAATCGAACCCGGGACCTTTCGCTTTAAAGCACTGTCACGTAACCACTCGGCCACGACAGACGCTCCGCGAAATCCATACCAAAATGTCGCATTTATAAAAAGAAGGCAAGGTGAAAAAGAGATTCACGGACTTGAATTTGCGCATCCCTGCATTGATTTTTGGCGCGGTGCCTTCTTTGTTTGGACGGACTTTATTAAAGAAAGTTGCATTTAAGCACCATTCCAGGGTAAGCCATCATCTTTAACTGATCAACATTCAAAACTCAGAGCTCAAGTCCAGCCAGGACGGTTAAGTCTTCTGGAAGAACTGTCTACAATGCAAAAAGCCCCAAAAGCCTCCACCAGCAGTTTTGTCTTGCAGTTTTGTCTTGCCACCGCCATCGGCCCCCTCTCATGTGGCAACTGATGAAGGTTGAGAGGGATAGACAGAAATAAAATGTGGTCTTTGGGGAATTTGATCAGCCGCCATTTTGTTTATTTTCTGAAAACTACTATGCAATTTGCATATTTCGCTATGATGTGTGTTGCATATTGTTTAATTTAGTTAGGGGCAATGTCAACGCAGGAATTTGAAAAGAAAACAACTATGCAATCCGCATATTTCGCTATGATGTGTGTGGCATATTGTTTAATTTAGTTAGGGGCAATGTCAATAACGCAGGAATGTGAAAAGAAAACTACTATGCAATCTGCATATTTCGCCATGATGTGTGTTGCATGTTGTTTAATTTAGTTAGGGGCAATGTCAACGCAAGAATATGAAAAGAAAATAACTTTGCAATCGTCATATTTCGCTGTGGGTGTGTTGCATATTGTTTAATTAGGTAAAGGGGCAATGTCACGCAGAAATATGAAAAGAAGACAACTGTGCAATCCTCAAATTTACCTGGGATGTGTGCTTGCAGTGTTATTTAGTTAGGGGCAATGTCTAACGCAGAATGTGAAAAGAAAACGACATGCAATCCGCATATTTCGCCATGAAATGTGTAGTTTGCAAGTTGCTAATTTAGTTAGCGGCAATGTCAACGCAGAATTTGTAAGAAAATCAATATGCAATCCGCGTATTGCGCGGTGATATATTCGTATCATGTATCTGGTTTTGCATCGCTGCGGGCAATGTTCTACATATGGCTATATTCTACATTATTCAATTCCAATATGATGAAGAAATTTAAACTGCATCAAACTAAACCACAAAGAAAATGCAATCGCATATTTCGCTGTGAATATTGTATGCACGTATTGTTTGTCAGAATTACGAAGAAATCATACATACCTTGGTGAGATACGTCATGGATTGCTGAGTGGGATGTTCTCATATGGATATTTTTAGCAAGATGCTGGTTGGTTAATGATGAGATCAGAAAGCAAGCTTGTGAAAATTTACCGTTGGGTTACGAAAAAAGGAGAACTATTTGGATGAATTTTCGATGCTGGAGTTTAGTGAAGATCGAGTGTCGGAAGAATTTGGAAAATGAATATTGGTTCCTTATGCGCTTTCAAGCGAGTCGATAATTCTTGATGTCTCTGCAGTTCCGTTAGACGCGTTATCAAGCACGATAAGGCATATGTCTGCCATAAGTCTGTATAAGTCTTAAGCATAAGACTACACACAATCAGCATAAGTCTGACAAAATAAGCATATTTGTCTGCGGACAAAATAAGCATATGTCTGCTCGGTGTTTTCCACCGGGCCACTGCAAAATGCATGCTGTCCAGTCCATTCACCTGCCAGCTTTGTTTTTGTGGCTTTAGTGCGTCAAAAATTACGTCTGCATTATCATGCCGTTCCACTTACCAATGGTGTTTTCCTGCCTATGCACCAAACGAAAAAATTGAAAAAAAGGGATATCATCTGGCTCCCACTTCAGTGAATCAATTTCTCCCATCCAGTAAGTCAATCAGTTAGATATCAAATCTGCTTTCAATTTCACTCTTTGTCTTTGATTCGACGAGCGTCGAATACCGTGCCAAAATGGTGGTTGCCCACTCTGATCCAATAAGATCAAGCACATGAACATTTTCTGGTCCAGGATATCGTAGTCACAAACCAGGATCAGATGTTGATCATTGAAAAAAACCTGACATGAGTGTTTTCCATTGACTTCTTTCTTTTTTGACCAGGAATTCAGATCCAAGGCCAGAATCTGGCTAAATTCAGATCCAAAGCAGTGGCATGAACCTCATTTAGGGGGAGGGGCAGGAGAGCAACGACCCCCTGCAAAAAACACCCAAACGACTAGCCTGTCCCTTCTTAGCCGGATTTAAGTCCGCCCCGGTGGGAAACTTGGCCACAGGAACACCAGTCGGTTTGCACCCAAATTTGACCGTGCGAGTGCAAGTTTCATAATTTCTGAAAATTCTTTGGGAGCTTGACCTGCCCGATCCACCATCATCAGGAGTCTGCTCCTTGGAATCCTACTGGGGCTCCGTCTGGACTGGGGCTCCGTCCCAGACTCCATCGTATATACAGGGTGTTCCAAAATTAACTATACACTTTTTGTAGTCCCCTCTGGGTTTCTTATAAAGGTGAAGGCAAGCTAACAGATGGCTGTTTGGTATCCTCTAGATCAGAGGAGGAAGATTATGCTCTGGGTGGAAGTTCACGAGAGTGCCACGGGCTGGTGCAGCAGCTTTCCAGGACCATTAGCATCAGTCCGCTCCGACCAGGAAAACCATTTACGATCTGCAAAAGAAATTCGTGCTCACCGGGTCGACAAGTCGATAAAGCAGACGCCCGGAGGAGGGTGGCCTAGTTCTGGAAAGCCATTGGAAAACATCGAAACGATGTTGGACTCGATAATCGAAAGCCCGACCACTGATCAGCGCAATTGGCCAGGTTTGCACGAATTTCTCGTGCAAACCGTAAATTGTTTTCCTGGTCGGCGCAGACTGATTGTAATGGTCCTGAAAACCACTCTAGGTACCCGTGTAGCACTCTCGCGAACATCCGGCACACAATCCCTCTCCTCTGCCCCAGAGGACACCAAACAATCATTTCTGAAAAAGAAATCTAAAAGGAAGAAGAAAGTGTATAGTTAATTTTGAAAAACCCTGTATATTATTACTGGGACCCCAGTCCGCACTCAGATCCCCCGACTGAGCTGCACCCAGATCTTCCCCTGTGAAATATCCCCCTGCAGGCTGCAAGAACATTAAAATATGGTGCCCTTCAATCAAGGCAGTAATCATTGAATGGGGACAGGCACACTGCCCCGATTCAATTACTCAATGGTTGAGGTTGTTCGACCCAATGCAATGGGTAAAGGGAAATTCAGTGCAGAACTGGAATGATGGCATGCAAAAGGTAAAAAATTTAATTGATGAAAAATTCTTCAAGAAAGTGGTAACAACTTTACCAAGTGCAAACTCGCACACGTGAAGTGCTCCTTGATTCCGTCTTCGTTATATCAGAATTCTGAGACACACGTCAGATTTTTGAGATTCTCTTGTCAGGTATTCAGAGAGTTGTGTCAGAATTCTGAGACAGTTGTGGTAAAATACTGTTTCGTCAGAATGGACTGAAATTATTTTTCTATTTTTCGTTGGGTGCAGATTATGTGTGTTTTCAGGAGGCTTCCGCGGTGTTGCTTCACAACACAACTGCTGGTCGGCCGAAATTGCAGAACAGTCCTTTCCTGATGTTTCTTTATCGTTACTCTTTCAATCAAGTTTTATTTTTATTTATTTTTTTACCAGGAAATGGATCAGCTGTTGGGTCACAAGTCAGATCTGTCTCAGAAATTATGCCAAATTGGAGATTCGATTGTTTTCAAACTAGTCCAATGGACAAAACGACTGCCATTCTACTGTGAATTGCCTGTCGAGGTGAGGAGAACCAGACATCTAGATCATTGATCACTGGCTTATTTCTCCATGTCCAGCTTCCTCTGTTGTTTTTGTCATGTGTTGCATTTCGAATTTTTTTTTTCGATTTTTTTTTCGAAATGCAATTTCAAATTTCAATGTCAAAAATCAAATTTTGGGCACTTTGGGGCTCCACATATGAGAAATGGGGAGATCGAAGCAAATTTTGTTTGTGGTCAAAAGCGTTGGATTTGTAATAATTCTGTAATTTTGTAGTTCGAATCCTCTGTCTTGGAAATTTTCAAACGTGCATATTTTTCCGGTAAAAGCGACCACAGTACAGCAACCGTGTTCTGATTTCAAAAATTGTATGCCGTTCTCGGTCAAAGCCACAACAGACCATTCGATCATTTCACTTTTTAAATCCTTTTAACTTCTCATCTGTGGAGTCAGTTTCCAATGCTCTGCCATGCATCACAAAATGTCAACCATTCACATACCTACTCGTAAAACCTTATTGAAAAACTTTATCAACCAGTCAATTAAAACCTCATTGAAAAATCATGTCAACCACTCCCGTAAAACATCGTTAAAATTGTCAACCACTTCCGTTTCGAGGGTTTTCTGCACTTCTGCAGATATCTGTAAACTAATCCAGTTTGCCTATTGCTTTTTGGAGATGCTTTTTTTTTATCAAATTTACTGCACAAGTGCATTTCCTACTAACTGGAAGATCACTAATATTATTCCTGTGCCGAAAAAAGGGAGATAGCCACCACCCCATCAATTACTGTCCAATCTCCTTTATTTCGGTCAGCCCAAAGCTCTTTGAGCAACATCTTTGCTCTATAATTCTCAACTTTTTCGAAATCATAATTTTTTTATCGCATTCTCAACATGGATTTCGAAGGGGATACACTTGTGAAACTCAACTTGTTCAATTTGTTCATGACATTGGGCATGCTTTTGACGAATGATTACATGTTGACACTTTATTCATTGACCTCGCAAAAGCTTTTGACTCCGTCCCGCATGCCATTTTGTTGCAAAAATTTGACTCGCTCTGTCCGCCAGTTTCCATATCCAACTTGCTTAAATCGTATTTCGACTCGCGCCAATCTTGTTAAATTTCCAATGAGGTTGCACACCAAGCAATCAGAATTAGGCAAGGAGTCCCGCGAGGAAGTGTTCTGGGTCCCCTTCTTTTCCTTCGTGTGCATGAAATGGAAGATGGAAGTGAACATTAAAAAATGCGCCTTTCTGAAATTTTACAAAGGTCGTTGCCATCTCCTTTGCCAAAATACCAATATAGACTTTCCTATTCTCCGATCCCTTCCGTTGAAAAATTCACCTATCTGGGCGTGATCTACTCGAGATTTGAACTGGGACAGAGTGTTGTGAATAAATCTAGCCGCGCTTTAGAGGCTATTCAGCGCGATCTTAAGCACAAAGCGAGAGGTACTATGGAGAGTCACCAGCGAGAACTACATCTTTACTAGGGAGAACTACATCTACCAAACCTAAAGTATGCTTCAGTTGTCTGGGACCTTCACACGCAGTCATTCCAATCTTGTTGCTTCATTTTCAATGACTATTCACGCACCTCTAGTGTTACTGCTGTGCTATCTGTGCTCGGACTTCAGACATTGAAACAGCGCAGGCTTAAGAGACGTCTGCAATTCTTGCACCGCATTGTCGTCTCAGGTAGATATAAAATTAACCTTCCGTCTGGCTTTTCTGTTGTGGCAAAGCTCAGTAGAACACAGCACCGTGGATATATCACCGCACCCCTAATCAAGAATAGAACATATTTTCATTTTTTTCTTTCCAAGCACTGTTCGTCGTGCTTGGAACTTTCTTCTTTCTCATTCGAGCTTCCTTGTTGCACCACAATTTCGCTGGCTTTTGCCTGACCAACCTGATTGACAACCCATTATTTCTTGGTTGCCTTGCGGCAAGTTTGTTTGTTTTTTTTTTAGAATATTTTGGTGTTGTTCCTTTATTTTTATATTTTCATTGACATATTTTTTTAAAATTCTGACGATCTGTTCTTCAGTGATGATATCTGCAAATTAATGCGGGTTTATTCAGGCATTAAACAATTAAGGAACCCAACCGCTCAAAACCCCATTGAAAAACGATATCAACCACTCACATAAACCAGTAAAAACTATTTTTAACCACTTTCTAAAACCTAATTGAAAAACTATGTGAACCACTAATTCAAAAACACCATTGAAAATGTGTCAAGCGCTCACTGAAACCCCAATTGAAACCACCCATCAACCACCCACTAAAAACCTCATTGAAAAACTGTCAACCACTCACTTTTCAAACCTCGTTGAAAAACTGTGAGTCATATCTAGAATTGTTTCCATAACTAAACAGCCAGCACAGCTGCTTATGGAACTTGAAATCTGCTGCACGAATGATGTGGACGATTTGCTCAAGGAAATTTTTGAGAAATGTACTGAAAAATTTGGTAATTTCACTTTGCCTTTGCGGTGTGGTACCCTGAAAGATGCTGCCCTCGCACAGCAAGGGAATTTGAAGTTCTCTGAGAGGAAGGATTGATTAGAATTTTTTCGTTACTACTGTCTTTTTATGACCTCTACTTTTCCTTTTCTCCTCTTTCACTTTCACAGGTTCACACCCAATTGTTGACGCATAAATGGCATGAGCTGTTGGTGCTCACCACATCAGCCTATCAGGCAATTCACATCTCCTCGTTCATTATTCCTGAGAAGCTTGATTTCCCACGCGAAGTGAGTTCTCATTTTCTATTATTGGTTTATTTTTTATTTGGTTGGCATACCAGAGTTACGGCATAAACATATAGAGTTCAATGACCCTTGTTTAAATTGAGTTTCCACTCCTGGGGGACCATCGCGCGGTCCGAACCGAACCAGTCCGCTGAGAAGGGACCGCGCCACGAGGTATGACCTGCGACGTCCGACACAAGATATCCAATCCAAGTGCTGTGGAGAAGAAATGGCAAAACTTAATAATTAGCAGTTCCATTTGGCATAAAGGAACGTCCAGGATGCAATTTGCATTTTGCCTTTCCCCTTTTTTCGCAATGAAATCAAACCAAACCTGATCTGACCCCCTGCCTATATTGCCTGTTGTTGACCTATTGTCTGATATCCGCCTGTTGGTCCCGCGAATCGTCCTCGAAGTTCTCGTGTCCACATGTGGCTGCTGAACTGCAAAGTTCAACCGTGGAAGCCGTCGACCTCTCGTCTGGCAGGAGAGCAGCGCGATCTCAAAGTTCAATACACGTAACCCACCAGTTCAGTTCAGGCCTTGTCAAAAGTCAGTTTTTGCATCGATATGTCACCAAGGTTTGAAATGGCGGTGACCTTTTTTGTCTGGAGTGGGCTAATGGAGCAAAAATGGACTTATCAAAATTCTAACGGTCTTCTCTCCAGATTGTGCCAAAATAGCCAAAGCTGACAAACGAAAATTCCAATGACCATCCTGATTGGGCTCATGGAAAAAGCAGATTTTACAAATTTTCAATGATCTCTTCTTAGCTCGAAGCGGGCCATCAAAATTCGAATGACTTTCTGCATGGAATGTGCTGATCAAACCAAAAATGAACTTGTGAAAATTCGGTGACCTTTTTTTGTCTGGAGTGTGCAAAAAGCCAAATTAGACTTTATTAAATGGTTAGAGTGGACTAATGGTGCCAAAAATGGTCTTGTTAAAAAAAATTCCAATGCCGTTTTTGGTCCAGAAGGGGCTCATATGGAGCCAAAAGTGGGCTTATCAAAATTCCGACCCTTTTTGGCCAGTATGGGCGAATGGAGCCACAAATGGACTAATGAAAATTCCATCGACCACCCTGAGTGGAGCCAAAAATGGACTTATCAAAACACGAATGATCTTTTTCTACGACGTAGAGTATGCCAACGGAGCCAGAAATGGTCTCATCTTCAGCTTGCCAAGAACCTTTTTTGTCCGAAGTGACTAGCGGAGCCAAAAATGGACTCACCAAAATTCGGATTCGACAAAACACCAATGTGCTAATGGAGCCAAAAACGGACTTATCAAAATTTCAATGACCTTTTTGAACGGAATTGGCACATGGATCAAAATTCTATTGACCATTTTTGTGCTTAGTAGGCTTATGGAGCCAAAAATGCCCTTGTCAAAATTCCAATGCTCTTTTTTGTCCGGAATGGGCGAATGGAGCCAAAAGTGGACTTATCAAAATTCCGGACCTTTTTTGTCCGGAGTGGGGTAATGTGGGCAAAAATGGACTCACCAAGATTCCAATGACTTTTTTTGTTCAGAATGGCCGTTTTTGCAAGGAGTGGGCTATTGGAGCCGGGAATTAATGTTTCGCCTGCATCGAAGGTTGGTATCGTACCTGACATGATAAAAAGTGTTGAGGTCGATATTTCTGGGATAACACATGAGCTGTGCAGATGAAGCCGTGCTGAACAGCTGTGACATGCCAAGAAAAAGTGTCTTGGTCAAAAAACGGTGAAAGAAAGATCACTGTAGCATTTTTTTCGTCCAAAATGTGAGGCTTTCTCTGAACCGGACGATGTCAAAACCTTTGCAGATAAAAAAAACACATTTTGCCACCTGAACAAATTTTGCTCCAGAGCCTGTGCCAGTGTTAAATGCCGATGTTTAATGTCGTTTGCGTGTCAATGCAGACCGGTTGGTTCCAGGAACATTCTGAAATGCAGGGAAGCCCAATGCCGTCTGGTCACAGCTGGCTTTTCTTGTTACCTTTTTCGCTGAGCTAATCTGTGCTTTTGTGCACTGCAAGCAATGAGAGTTGAACTTTTCAAAAAGCTTTGTTCTGTGAAAAAACATGGTTGCTCCTGTATTGAAAAATTGGAATTCCCCGAGTTTTCCAGGAGGATTCTCAGTTTTTCCAGGGTTCATTATGGGTTCAAGATCAAGAATGGGTTGTTGAAGAAATATAAGACATGGTGGAAAGGGAATTGGTCGAATGGGTCAAGACAAAAATGGATGATGAAAACAAGAATGTTCCTCAGGTGTCATAATTGGAAATTAAAAAAAAAATGTAAACTAAAAAAATGGAAATTTTTGAAAATTTTCAATTTTCCAGGGTTTTTTTCCAAAAATCCCTGAGATTTCCAGGTTTTCCAGGTCACAAAAAAAATCCACGAGTATCCCAGGTTTTCCAGGTTGGAAGTAACCATGAAAAAACCAGGCATATGGCCAGCCGTTATTCGACTTTCTTCTATTTTGCATGAAAAGCTTGTCAAGTGCATACACAACTGCACTTTAATTTTTCAAGAGAAAAATTTGGAATCACCCGGAAGGCCCACCCCAAATTTGTTTAAATGGGTCTGCTTTTCTCTTGCCTGTTTGTTTTGTTTTTGTTTTTTGTAACTTTAATTCCGCAGGTTTCGGTTAATCTAAACACACTGCAAACGTGCCTGACATCAATGATGGGTAAACAAATAACCATAGACCAGTTGAAACAGGATGTCGGAATAATGGTCGAACGGATAACAAGGGTGACACTGGAGTTCAAAAAACTCCATCTTCGAACTGAGGAATATGTCTGTTTGAAAGTGATCACAATGCTAAATCAAGGTTAGAAAGAGCAAGAGGAAGAGATGAGAATTTAACCAAGTCGGCTCATTGTCTGGGCCCCCGTATGATTTTGGTAAATTTTTCAGTGGATGTTGGTGCCAAATTACATCTGTAGCAGCCCCCCAATATTTGGCGTACAAGCCATTAGGTACTCGAATGGCATACGTTTTGTACTCTGAAGAAAAAGCGTGGATTTTTAAAATGGAACAAACGATTCAATCAATTCACTGGCACATGTCTCGAAGAATATGCAACCCAAACTCCGGCTGCTTTGGAAGCAGCATACAAAAGTCCTTGGCCATAGGAAAAATGAAAATTTGCTGTTTTATCATAATTTGTGATCTGAAACTTTTTCCAGCTCTAACCAGGGTCGGAAATTGTAGTCCTGAATAAAGTGGTGACATTTGTGGTTTGCCCTGGAAAAAGTCTGACAAAATAAAAACAGCAAATTTACATAGTCCTATTGCCAAAGACCTTTGGGCTTGCCTGTATGAACATGTCGTTCGATTAAAGTTTTGCCATCCGAGGTTGGGGCAAGAAAGTTTAAAACCACACATGATAAAAATGGCAAATTTGCATTTTTCCCATGGCCTTAAGACTTTTGGGCAACACTCGCGTGTTTCAAAACGACCCTCGCTCACAAGCCAAAAATGGTCAGGTTGTAAAACAGGTCGTGTCGCGATGGTGCGCAGAAGTTGTTGAAGATGATGACAGCCCTCCTGCAGCTGATTTAGACCGCAACATTCTTCCATCTGCAAGCATTCTTGCTTGAAAAGAATTTCCTGAAATCCGTGCCAGAATAGCTCAGTCGGCTGGTAGAATCGATGAAAACGACCACAATGAAATTTCAAATTTCACAAGAAAGAAATCACGAAAATTTAGCATATCTTGCAGAAGAGAAAGATTGTTCTTGTGGGGCAATCGCAGACACATCTGATCTCAGCTTGTCCATCTCTTGTCTTAAAATCAAACGGCCAAGAGAGAACTTAATTTTATCACAACCGACCCTCGTCAGAATAATCTAATTCAGAGGCAAAAGAGACATCTCACTACAGAACCATGTGCAGCTTCCAGTGGTTGCATCATGAAGGATGACATTTGCATCAATGTCAGGGAGGAATACCTCTAGTGGTTTGTGGTTTTGGCCTTTTTGGAGGTATTTTTGATCAAGTTGTCATCAAGGCATTTTATGAAATGGGTAACATGCATTGATTCTGTTTGGCCCCATGTTATTTTGTCTAAGGAACATAACTCAAAAACAAAATTTTGTATCTCTTCTCTTCTTTCTCTTCTTTTGTTTAAATCAAACAGGAAAAGGTGGTCACACTGATTTGAGCATTATTCAAGAACGGTACCTGTCTTGCCTTCGTGTTTTTGTAGAAATTATGTTTCCGGATGAACCTTCACGATTCAGGGATCTTCTCCTGAGGTTACCAGAGGTGAGTTTACAAGGTCTGCAATTGATAACCCCCCTCTCCCCAAATAATAACACCCAGGAAGAATGTTACTCTTTCCGAAGGTAGAGCAGACGCGTTCTGCCAAATTCGGATAGGGGGAAGTGGACCGAATGTTGTTTGAGCAGAATGAATTTTAGGCCGAATGGACTTTAGTCCGGACGGCATCTGGTCCGAATGGGTTTTGGTCCGAATGGCTTTTTGTCCGAATTGACTTTTGATCGAATGAACTTTAGTCCGAACGATGTTTGCTCCGAATGGGTTTTAGTCCGAATTGTTTTTAGTTCGAATGGTTTTTAGTTCGAAAGCTTTTTAGTTCGAATGGTTTTTAGTTCGAATGGTTCTAAGTTCGAATGCTTTTTAGTCAGAATTGTTTTAGTTCGAATGGTTTTTCGTTCGAATGTTTTTTGGTTCAAATTGCTTTTGGTTCGAATGTATTTTAGCCCGAACGAGTTTTGCACCGAATTGGTTTTAGTTCGAGTGGCGTTTGGATCGAATGTCGTTTGCATCGAATGTGAATAAGAACGAAAAATTTCCGAAAAGTCTGGCTTTTGCGCTGTGGTTGTTATGTTGGTTTAATCCTGAACATCAGCTTTAACATTAGGCATAAAAGGGGTCGGGATATTTGTTGGGGATGACATTTAAACGCCAAAAATTGTCCAACTTATCGAAACACAAACTAACCTGACCAAACCGAACCTAACCTTACCTAACCCGTTCTATAACCTATACCCAGATAAAACAAACAAGTGAGGCGGTTGCAAGATGTGGAATTGTTCAGATTCAAAACAAACTATCTCCATCTGCGCAGTCTTGTGCGGAAAAATTCAGAATCTGCCAAAGCTTAACGTCAACAGCCGAGGAGAATGAACAGTGGGTCGAACTGAAGTTTGTTCGAATGCCACTTGGACAGAAACCAAATTACTTCGAATCGTATCTGGATCGAATGTGCATTAGACCGAATGTGCATTAGTTCGAATGGCGATTAGTCCGAATGCGTTTTACTCCGAGTGGTTTTTAGATCGAATGACCATTAGATCGAATGATTTTTAGGTCGAATTGCATTTGGATAGAATCTCGTTTTGTCAGAATGTTCTTTCCTCCGAACTGCGAATAGACCGAATGCGCATTGGTCCGAACAGTTTTTAGATCGAATGGTTTTTAGATCGAATGGTTTTTAGATCGAAGTATTTTTAGTTTGAATGCGTTTTAGTTCGAATGGTGATTGGATCGAATTTTCGGTCTAAAAACCATTCGATCTAAAGTACATTCTATCCAGGTGCGTTCCCCCCCAAATTCCTTGTTGTGAATCAGGCTCACTCTTAGCCTCAACTTGATGACCAAGAAAGGTAGAGGATTGGGATGCAAAAATTTAATTTCTGTGCGCAACACCACTCCTTATCCAATGTTGTGGAGGGTGGATCCATCTGTTGGTGAGTGGCAAATGGGAAAGATTGCCGATTGAGTTGGCTCTACTATGGGACTATCCCAACCAGTCAGATTGAGGGACAAGGAATGAACAAGTTAACCTTCCATGATCAAAGGCGATAGGGACACGGCAGAAGGAAATTTTTTGTTGTGTTCCCCATTGCAACTCACCCCAAGTTCAACTCAGCGGCGATTCAATGGTTAGATTTGTGTTGGGAAAAGTTCATTTCCATGCTGAACGCTTAATCCTTTTGCATTTTTGCAAAAGATGAATTGGCCTGTTGAATGGGCAATGTTGCGTTGAACATGATTAGGGTTGGTTGCAATGGGAAACATGGCCGATTATCATCTCTGTTGCCTGATGTCAGCAAAGTTCGCCGTGAAATAATGTCGAAGCAGTAAGCATGGCATTGCAATCATCAGATGATGCATCATTTTTGTCTTTCCAACTGGCAACTTGTCCAATCTTGTCAAACCAATTGCCCCCTTTCACCCTCTGAAAAAACTCTGTTGTGTGCCTCTTGGTTTGATTTGAAAGTGATGGAAAAAAGAACTGCTGTCATGAGGAAAGGGGCATACTCGTATTTTACAATAGGTTCCATTTTTAAAATTGTCGAGGGTTGACAAAACGATATCCTTGCCACTTATGTTCCCCATCATCATTTGCAGGGTCTTCCACACTTAAGCTCCCCACAATCATTCACCTT
>JASGXE010003829.1:0-29592 GCA_030068105.1 Sinentomon sp. SZTP_YWyxl
CTGTTGCCACATTTGGAAAACAAAACCTACCACTCAGATTACAAAATTTTGTTAACCTTGCGAAGATGCTATCGCCGATAAAATCGACTTTGCCAATGTCAATAATCATTGGTCCTCAAATTCTTTCTAAAAAATCTCCGGTTTTTGTTCTTCGAAAGAAAAAACCTCAAAATTTGTGAAATTACGAGTTAATTTCTGCGGGTGCCATTGAAGCAATTGGCTACCCAACGGAGAATCAAACTCCTGCACACACAAAAAACAAATTTGAATCGCACACAAGGATGAGATCAAATTTTTTCAAGAAATCAAAAAAAATTTAACCAGAGTTATTTAGTTCGGGCGCCATTTAATCAATTACTGAAAACATTGATTTATTTTTCCAGAAATCGATTTATTTTGATTGATTTTTCTTCTGAATCACATGAAATTTACATATTTACAAAGAATTGGCCAATGACAGTGTTTTCAAGAACACGTAAGAATTTAGGAACAATAACTATAACATTTTTTTTGAGAATGGACAATTTGCTAAGTCACAAAGTATTCAAAAGTGATTTGTTGAAGACTGTAGATCTGACCAAAATGTCTGTAGGTGGGAAAATAATCCCAAGTCATTCCTGAAACGGACCATTTCTCAAATTTGCTTCACAAGTTGGGAAGTTTGAATCGAAGGAACTTAACTTTGTTGATTGACGTCTTCAATCCAGAGTTAAGACTTCATGATGTCGTCTGAGATGCCTGAGTTAATGAGACCCAGTTTGAACAACCTGCCTCTTGAAAACTATCGACGAGAGCTATCAGGTTTTTCTCTCCTGACTGGGGCTGGCTCGTCCAAGGGAGTGGTTCATCAAAGAACCGTGATGCGCTCAGGAAAGTGTGACTCTTCAGAAACTGGAAGAAAATATCGGGGATTTCACACTAGTGACAGCTACCCAAATCTCAGAAGGTGTTTCTCAATCACTCAAAATAGCTCCCCAATTAAAGTAAATGCTCTCATTCGTCAATCCCAAGGCAAATCAATATGGGATTTGGAATAAATATCAGTTTTGTGGAAACCTCACAAAATGTCTTCGACTAAAATGTCTTGAAAGTTGAAGATGATAGGCCCATGGTGGACATATACGAATCAGAAATTCTGAATGTTGAATGAGGCGTGAATAGTTTCTCCAGGAATTCAACAATGACAACAAATAGATGCCAAACAATGACAGCAAAAAGCTAAAACTCTTTTGTTTGGGTACAATTTCAACAGTAAACAATGTAAAGTTTGCATTGTGAGAAATTGTATAATTCACAAATTCTTCTGTGAGATCTAAAACCCATGGAAAAGTCTGAGATGATTTCCAGAAAATTTACATGTTTCTTGTAAAAACCTCTTGAGAAGTCAGGTCAGAATCCCACAAAAACGTCATCTTTTCCTTGATTCTGATCTTGATATCTTCTCAAGTCAAATGGAAATTTGCAACTTGGGTTAATTAGCAATATCTAACTCCCACTTGCAACACTGACTTACCTCCTTTTTGATCCAGGAGTTTTTACAGAAACAGTCACTTTTCACCAAATGAAAGGCGAAGAAAAAACACAGGTTGTCTCTTTCGAGCAGGAACAAGTGCTTCAGACACGCACCAAAGTTGGAATGACAGGTCGGAAAAACGTCAAGAGCTCAAACTCTTACTTTTTATATGAAATTGGCCGGAACTGAGATCCACCGACGCAATTGCGACGGCTTCCCAAGAATTCCGGGAAACCTGCAGAGACCTTGGATGGGTGGTCCTGCTGAGCATAAAACTTCTTCAGTTTGTCAGTTTCCTGGAACGGAAACGCTCGATACAACGGCGGTAAAATCTCACAAAGCTAATACACGCCTTTGATGAGTGCCGCGCCGAACATGAAGGTTGTTTCGATCTGTGCAATTATTTCCGCCGGAAACGGAAGCTTGTATGGCGTATGATCGCCACATCACTTGGCCAAGGCCACTCAAACTGCGGGTGAAACCCACTGAAAAATGGAAAAAGGTTCGCTGCCAAATTGCTAATTGACCGGAAGGTTATAGGTTGCATAGAGTTCTTCCATCGTAGTTGAGGCACTGCAACAAGGACAGACACTGATTAAAAAATTTGATCTACATTTTAATATGAGCAATCGAAGAAGGATTGCCTCTTGCATTCAGACTGCCAATAAACAGAGTCTAATGTTCTCTTATATGGTGATGAAACTGCTGTTGCGATGGACGCAAGAATATGATTCAAAACAGATAAGGCCACATCATTGAAAAATGTGTTCCCATTGCATAATTAAACCAATGTCCCAATGTTTCAGGGTTAAGCAAATACTTGCCAAAGTATTGCCCTATACCACTCCATTATCCCACCAATAACAAAATATAGGGTTGCAAATTCTTGTGAGACTGGGCAATAGCCCTCCATAGGCAGGGGTTATGAAATTTCCAGACGCCTGTTAGAATGCCGCCTAAGCTATGCAAGTCTATGGAACCTCATTCAACCTAAAACCGAGAGGTCTACACAGGGTTTTCACAGCGGCCAAGTTACGATCATCGAGGGTGTCCTTCCAATAGTTTATCAAGATCATATAGCAAACAACCCACAGCTTACCAGCACTCCAAATTTGTGTTCGCAAAGTGGACCTTTTTGAATAACCCCGACACAATCCGCAGCGATTTTTTCTTACTTTTCACCTACCAACCAAATTGGGTCCACCAGTGGGGAGATTTTCGTACACACCCGAGACAAACCGCAGCCATTTTTTCATTTTCCACCAGCAAACCAAATTGGTTCACGCATTGTGGAGCATTTTCTTCAACCCCGTGGCAATCCGACGCATTTTTTGCTTTTTACCAAAAGCCAAATTGAAGCCTGCAACGGGAGCTTCGCACACACCAGACACAAGCCGCAACTATTTTTTAACTTTTCACCATTAAATTAAATAATTGGGGCCTGCTAGTCTTTTTACGCACTCGAGAAATCCGAAGCGATTTTTTCTCTTTTGACCGGAAACCAAAATGGGTCCCACAATGGTTTGCCAGCAGCGCAATGGTTTGCACAATGGTTTGCGCAATGGTCCCACAATGGTTTGCGCGGTTTGCCAGCAGCGCATACCTCGTGGCTTGCACCGGTTCCCATCAGAACACCGAAGTTAAGCAACGTTGGGCCTGGATGATGCTTGGATGGGAGACCACCCTTGTACCCCAGTTTGTGCTGCTGGAAGGGGGCTTAGTGGCCAAGTCCCTCGTCTCCTTCGGATGAGACGTTAAGCAGGAGGTCCCGTGTGCAGCATCACCCTGTGCACGTTAAAGAACACCTAGCTCCAAGTCCAAGATAGTGGCTTGGCAGGTTACACAACAGAGAAGCCACATCTCACAAGTCACACATCACTGCTCTGCAGAGCATGACTCTCTCCGGGAACCCTGCGGGTTGGCGTGTATACGCCGTAAAACTGGTCCGAGTCGTTTCAGTTGAATGCAGAGCAGAAATGGGCTACGATTATGGGGCATAGTTCTCCTTGCGAGCCCATGGTGTGTGCAACAAGGTAAATGGTCGGACCACCAGCCGAATGGCTATCAGTCCATATGACTCCACGATGATGATGATGATGAATGGAGAGTTTGTTTGCACACCACCGAAAATGCAGCAGAGATTTTTCACTTTTCACAGAAATTTCTGTTGAATTTTTATTTAGGAATTTTTATTTAAAAATAGAATCGGTACAAAGCGGGACCAGTGTTTAATTCAGATAAGGGGACGCACCTATATTTTTTAACTTTTTTTTATTTTTCAAGCTAGGGGGTTGAAATTTGGCACAAATACTAATTTCTGGGGCCTAATTGCACCGGCAAAATTTGAGTAGAATATCTTTTGTGGTTTTTGAGAATTTTGACAAAAATGCGGTAAATGCGATGCTCATACAAATAAGTTTTCTGGCAAGGAATGGGCCCCCAATTGGCTCAAATTTTAATATACAGTACAAATATGTTGGAAGAAGATAGTGACAGAGGCAGAATTTTGATTTTTCTTCCTCGTAAGAGTTTTACAGCATCCAAAGTGGTCCGGACCAGTTTAGCGCATAAACTCAATGCCTTGTGCTTCAAATGTTGCCATAGTTGTAAAAGTAAAGAAAATATCAAAAATCTGACTCTGTAACTAGCTTCAGCATGAAATTTTCTATGGGTGTGCCAATTTTCAAATCTGTAGCTAAAAAGATGGCTGCAAAAAACTTTATTGAAGGAAAACACTTATGCGGAAAAGTTGATTTTGAGATATCGAAGTTTGAAAGTCAGTCAAATTTTCAACGCTAGTGAAGAAAAGGAGTGGCGAGTGACGGAAATGTTGCCGTAACAAGTCAACCATCAATAATTTCAAAAATAATGTAGATAGGAAAATTGTAGAGCAGGTTTTTTTCTATCAGGACATCTTAAAAACGAACAACAATTTTTTAAAGTCGCAAATGTCATTTTTTGAAATTTTGAATATGGGTGCGTCCCCATAAATCGTTTTTAGCATCTAAAAAACACAATGTTGGTTCTGTGTGTATAATGTGAGACAAAAAGATTATTTTTCAAGTTTACAAAATAACATCTTGCATTGTGAAGTGATTTTATAGGGTTGCTAACCATCTCCTAGTGAAACCGATTCATCCTCTGCTTGATCCCCTGGACAGAAAACCAGATTTTTTATATTTTAGTTATATAAAACGTCAAAATGGTTGAAATCTTACGCAATTAGTGTTTGAAATCGACCGCCAAAAGCGAAAGTTTGCCGACCGAACGTGAAAACACTCAATAAAAATCCAAACCGCATTTTCGACTTCTACTTGGTATTGATTCTGTTTCTACTCTTTGCACCAGGTCATGGATATAGAAAATGGTGATTTTTTGAAATATCTATTTGATTCAAAATATTTCTGTTGATTTTAATTAGGCTAAATTATTTTTTTGGGTTTTTTCCGACACGGAGGTTATGGAAGTGATGAGCTTCTTTTGAAACTTTTCTTGCTAACTTCAAAGTTGCACTACGTTTAATTCAGGTAGCATCACTTCCACGAAAATCCATCACGGTTGAGGTAATTTTGTCATACATACCTTGCGGTGAGTGCACAGAATGTCTGTTAGGCTGGGTGAGATTTTTGAGGGATACATTGAGGTCGGACGGGTTGTGGCTGCCAGATTCTTCGAGATCACAAGACGCGCGGGCCTCGGACGACATTTTCACCAAAGACATAGTCGTGGGACGGTATCCATCGAAAGTGCAGATAGTTTCCGAAAATTCCCTGCCCCGGGTTCCCTCAAGGTTTACCCCTTGAGGGAACCCGACAGAGGCGATTCTGGTGAGTGAGTGCACAGAAATGTTGGGATAATTTTACACCCAAAAGAAAAGCCACAGATATTTTTTGCTTTTTCACCAGCAAACAAAATGGGGCTTGCAAAGTGAACTTTTTGTACACGCTTGAGAACAACCGCCGCAGTTTTTTTCTTTTCTCCATCAAACCAAATTGTGGACAAGAATGGAGAGCTTCTTTGGTGCCCCGGTTTCAAGCCTAAAAAAATTTCACTTTTCAACAGAAAGCTAAATTGGGCCACTGAATGGGGAGGTTTTCTACAAACCCGGAACAAGTAGCACCAATTTTTTTCGATTTCACCAGCAAACCAAATTAGGCCTGCTGTGGTGGCCTTTTTGTGTACACAGAGGCAAGACGCAGCAATTTTTTTTCAATTTTAATTAGCTTGTGAAATTGGGTTCAGCAATTCGGTGTTTCTGAATTATCCAGTGGCAAATCGAAGTCTCAGAGATTTTTTCCTCTTATGGCCAGTAAACCAACATGGGACCCGCAAAGGAGTGCTTTTTATAATATCCGAACACCGCAGATGTGTTTTCTCTTTATACCGAAAACTGATATTAAATTTTTATTTAGGCCACCCTGCATGACAGCTATAAGAAAAGTTTTATATAGCAAATAATACTGCAAACAAGAAAAGTTTAAAATTAAGCAAATTTACATCATGACCTCCGCGTCGGATATAAAATCCAAAAAATCATTTCGCTTTTGGCGCCCATGATCCTCGAAACAGTTATTGACTTGTCGTATTCTGGAACCCATTTACCTTAATGCTCGTTTTAACGTACAAATGGGTTCCAGAATACGACAATTCAATAACTGTTTCGAGGATCATGGGCGCCAAAAGCGAAATGATTTTTTGGATTTTATATCCGACACGGAGGTCATGATATGTAAATTTGCTTAATTTTAAACTTTTCTTATTTATTTCAAAGCACCACCTTTAATTTAGACAGCACACCTCGCACGGTATTGACAAAATCTCAATTTATACATCTTGTAACCCAGTTATACGCGATTGCTGATATTTGCATTTGTGCGCCTCATTGTTTCGAATTATTTGCAAAACATGTGCAAGTCGAGACCCGGTGTAATTCATGCACTCAGAAAAAGTAGAGGAGAGGCGCCGCAGCAAAAAAGAGTACGAAAATCAGATTATCTCCTTCGCGAGGCCCCCTTCGTTGACCGCTTCAAACCACATCGAAGCGGCCAACGAAGACATCCATCCTGTTTGTTTTGTTCCAGGAATGAGCATGGAGGTGATGTACGTTATTCTCAAAAAATTATAAAAATATTATGTTTTCTCAAAAATTCTGCATTACGGAAGCGGAACTTTTTGCATATGGAGGTGCTGTACTTTGTTTCATGTTTTCTCACAAATTCTGCATTACGGAAGCGGAACTCGTTGCATGGAGGTGCTGTATTTTATTTTCATGTTTTCTCAAAAAATCTGCATTACTGAAGTGAAATCTTTGCATGGAGGTGCTGTACTTTATTTTCATGTTTTCTCAAAAATTCTGCGTTACGGAAGCGGAATTATTTACATGGAGGTGCTGTACTTTATTTTCATGTTTTCTCGAAAATTCTGCATTACGGAAGAGGAACTCTTTGCACGGAGGTGGTGTATTTTATTTTCATGTTTTCTCAAAAATTCTGCCGGAAGCGGAACTCTTTGCAAGGAGGTGCTGTACTTTATTTTCATGTTTTCTCAAAAATTCTGCATTGCGGAACTGGAACTCTTTCGACGGAGGTGCTGTACTTTATTTTCATGTTTTCTCAAAAATTCTGCATTGCGGAAAAGCGGAACTCTTTGCATGGAGGTGCTGTACTTTATTTTCATGTTTTCTCAAAAATTCTGTATTACGGAAACGGAACTCTTTGCATGGAGGTGCTGTGCTTTATTTTTGTGTTTTCTCAAAAAATCTGTATTACGGAAGCGGAACTCTTTGCATGGAGGTGGTGTATTTTATTTTCATGTTTTCTCAAAAATTCTGCATTACGGAAGCGGAACTCTTTGCAAGGAGGTGCTGTACTTTATTTTCATGTTTTCTTAAAAATTCTGCATTGCGGAACTGGAACTTTTTGCATGGAGGTGCTGTGCTTTATTTTCATGTTTTCTCAAAAATTCTGCCGGAAGCGGAACTCTTTGCAAGGAGGTGCTGTACTTTATTTTCATGTTTTCTCAAAAATTCTGCATTGCGGAACTGGAACTCTTTCGACGGAGGTGCTGTACTTTATTTTCATGTTTTCTCAAAAATTCTGCATTGCGGAAAAGCGGAACTCTTTGCATGGAGGTGCTGTACTTTATTTCATGTTTTCTCAAAAATTCTGTATTACGGAAACGGAACTCTTTGCATGGAGGTGCTGTGCTTTATTTTGTGTTTTCTCAAAAAATCTGTATTACGGAAGCGGAACTCTTTGCATGGAGGTGGTGTATTTTATTTTCATGTTTTCTCAAAAATTCTGCATTACGGAAGCGGAACTCTTTGCAAGGAGGTGCTGTACTTTATTTTCATGTTTTCTTAAAAATTCTGCATTGCGGAACTGGAACTTTTTGCATGGAGGTGCTGTGCTTTATTTTCATGTTTTCTCAAAAATTCTGCGTTACGGAAGCGGAATTATTTACATGCAGGTGCTGTACTTTATTTTCATGTTTTCTCAAAAATTCTGCATTGAGGAGAGGAAGCGGAAATCTTTGTTGCTTATTGACATGTTCTTTCTTGTCGTCGCTGGCTTCCTTCTTGAAGCAGAGAACAGGTTGCAAACTGGATGACTCGTGACTGTTCGTCTAGAAAGTTTTCCAGCAGAAGTGGTAGGTTTTTTGGTTTTCACAAAATTGGAGCCTGACGGCGAGTTTTCAGGAAATGTTCTGCCCATTTTTGCCATGGTTGAATTGCCCACAATTGGGGACGAAAGTTCCTAGACATGATGCATTTTACAAATCTGCTTCAATATGTGTGTGCAGGCCTGTTGGGCCTATTGCATCCACTGAATCATCCAGAAAAGTGAAAAACATTTCTTTTTTGAGATGCGATGGCTGAGGTGTACTGCCGTTTCCGAAAAGCGGCGTCAGAGAGGTCTGTGTCTTACGATGTCGAATGGCCTATTTCTGTTTGTGTCAAGATGATGAACGGAGAAGCCGGAAGTCTGTGAGATCTACAAGAGGAGACTTTTCACTAACAATCCAAATTAGGGACCTCATGGGTGGATTTTTGTACACACCCGAGACAAGCCGATGTGAGTTTTTGTTTTGTCTTTTGCAGACGCGAATGCGTCGTCTGCTAAGACAAAATGTTATTTTTACCCGGAAACTGAAAACACAAGCCCTGTTTTTAGAGTCGAGTTTCGTTGCAAATCGATAACTCAAAAAATTTGCAATGGATTTAGCCCAAATTTGGAATTTTCCTATCATTTGCGCAAACGAAGAGCTGATTAAGTTTTCCCTGCGATCCGTGAAAAAATGTGAAAATTTTATTCTATACGATTGTACAGTTTTATACGGACTTAGCGCTAAAGATATGAATAGGTGTCCTAATTTGTGAAAATTTGACACACAGAATCCAAGGGAGTTCTCATTATTTCGCGCACGAGTGGTACCGATTTGACACACGCAGGAGTCGGCATTCCCCACCTCCAAATGCATCAACTCCATGACTCCATGCAGAATAATGGAGGAGCCTAATTGACACTTCTGTTACAACAAAATTACTGTTTTTATTTATTGCAACAAAAGCGAAAAGGCACTTCTGTTCTCACTGTGTTCAATGAATGTTTGTTTCAGAATAATAGATAGAAGATCGACAGGTTTTATACCCAAAGATGCTAAAATCCATTTGAGCGAAAAATCGACTCTCCTGCAAGATTTTGCTTTGGCTGATTTTATTTGGATACACAAGATACTTCAGATCAGGGGATCGTTTATGAGTGATATATCCGTCAGGCATTCAACATCTGTCATTCGAGCCAATCTTGTAGCTCTACACAATGGCAACATACTGCGAGATAAAGTTACTCATTTTCCCGCCCCAATTGCTCTTGAGCGAGATCCGACACCGACGGTATGAAAGTTATTAGCGATTGCATTTACCTGATGGTGCTGTACCAAAACTGGGAAATTCAATCTCTCCCCAATTTAGTGGAGGATCTGAAATTTGCAAGAAATAGCACAAGCAGTGGCGTTACAAAGACCAGGAAGGATAGAATCTCAATAAAAAAATTTCCATCTGCATTTGAATTTGAGCGAATGAAGAAGTGTTGCATCTTGCACTCGGACTGCCAATTCAGTAAACAGTCTTAATATTCTTTTATCTACTGATGAAACTAGGTGGTCGCAAAAATCATGAATCAAAACAGATATAGCGAGCACCAATTAAAAATATGTTGCTATTGCGTTACCCCAATGTCCCATAGTTTCATGGTTCAGAAAATACTTGTAAAACCATTATACTCCGTTGTAACACCAATGAACCAAGAAATTAGGGTTGCAAATTCTTGTCAGACAAATATCGCACCGGACAATGGCCCCGCCAGGAGCGGAGGACATGCAATCTCCAGACTCACTGTTCGAATGCAGACTAAGCTATTAAAGTCTACTGTACCTCAATTAATCTAAAACAGGAGGATCTACATAGGTTTTTTTCAACGAGTTCTGATCACCAGGGAAGATCTTTGCCAACAGTTTTTCAAGTTCATTGATATTCGCAATCGTTGAGCATATCACAGAAAGAAAAAACTGCGTCAGGTGACATATAAGATTAAGTATTTTTTTTTTCATCTGTGACACACATTCCAACTCATTTGACGTGTAAAGGCGGGAAAGTGTGTCAAAAATTTTGTCCCACCAGTGAGCCACTTGAAGAACCTTTTCGACACATTTCGATTTGCTTTCGCAACTCGACCAGTGACAGTTTTCCCAACTCACGTGACATGAAATAACAACTAACATGGGTTCATGTGTAAAAAAATTGTCCCAGCGGTGTCAGACTTCAGACAGTTTCTTTTTTCAACACTTTTCGATTTCAATCTTCTGCGACTATATAGTGCAGGCTTTATCCCAGAAATAAGTCCGAAACATCACCGACGCTAGAGGCAAGTCCTAAAATTGAGTTTCGACCTGCTTACTTGCATCGGATGGCTGATACAAAATTACCAGCCCTAGAAATTGCGTCTGAATCAAATCAGGAATTTTCCTTCTTTCTTTGGACTTGCAACATACGAATATGTCAGTGCACATCCGTATTTTCGTCTACAATGGTTTTATGACAAAATTAGAGAGCGGTCAAATATGAATGTGTAAAACCATGAATTCATTTGAAATTGCATAAAAGCTTTTTGTTATATCCCCGTAAAAATGGAAAATTTAACAAAAAACATGTGCCTCCATCTGGCATAAAAAGTTATAAGAACATATAGCCACGAATGCGTGTCAAATGACACACGGCAACGTGTCTGAATAATTAAAATCACGACCCTCTGAGGTAGATAACTCGAAATGTTTGCATGTGTTAATCGACACAAGCAGAATTTCAACGATAGATCCGCGAATCTTTCGACACATTTTAAGTAGCGGAGTGTCAAAATAACGCTGGGGCCAACGCAGATGACAGGCCTTTTTTTCACTCCGCCACTTAAAATGTGTCGAAAGATTCGCGGATCGATCGTCGAAATTCTGCTTGTGTCGGTTGACACATGCAAACATTTCGAATTATCTACCTGTGAGATTTTTCATTATTCGAACATGTTGCCATATGTCACATGGAATTGTCAAGCTTATATAGGCTGTTTGCAGATGACCTTGTAGTTTATGGACAACCATGTCACGAACAAATCCAAAGCCAATTGAATTCCATCCATAGCTGGGCTGTAAAATGGGTGCTGGTCGGAAACCTTGCAAAATGCCATTGGATTGCGTTTTCAATGAGACTAGCAATAGGGTTGTAAACTTTTCCATTCATGGCCAATCTATTGAGCGGACATTAAAGTTCAAATACTTGGGCGTTTAACTTGCCGCCGATCTTTCGTGGGGAAATCACGTCACTTGCACAACCAAGAAAGCTCGGAATGTTCTTGGGATGCTGCTGCGCAACTTTAGGCTGGCCTCGCGCCAGCCCAAGCTACAAGCTAAAATTTCCCTGGTCATCCCGATCCTGGAATATGAATCTATGAATGTGAGGTGAACGACCCTTATCTTGCTAGCCACGTCTCAAGACTTGAGCAACATCAACGTTACGCAGCAAGATTCATTTGTTCTGATTATAGCCGTGCTATACGTCCACCTACGGGCTGCTGACTGAACTTGGACTTTTTACTCTAGCTGCTCGGCGTGAAGAGCGCAGGTTCAGGTTCCCTCAATCATTTATACCCGGAGATTATGTTCGTCCTCATCCATTCCAATTTACGAATAGTCCCAGGGTTTCACCCCGACGTTCCGACAACGATTCTTTTATTGAGGCCAGTTTGTCAAATTTAGCCAGCATTTTAACAGCTACTTTCCCCGTACAGTGAGAGAGTGGAATTCCCTGCCTTCATTCTCTTCCTTCCTTCAAGCTCCAGCTCATTTTGTATCCACATCCACTGCAAGTGATTAGCCAGCATGTTAATCTGTCAGAAATATTGGGCGTTTTCCTTTTAGTCATATTTGCTGTTTTGGCGCAAAGTTTATCTTTTTATCCCCATGTTTGACACTTGTACCAATGCTTTCATTTCGCGATCGATGTTTTATTGTGTGCGATTGTTTGGTGTTCTGGAGCCGAGATTGTGATAACAAATAAATAAATACTGAGGGGGACTCAATATTTCGCTAGTGATAGTGAACCCCCTCAATATTTCGCGGAAAATTGACCGTAGAATGAGGAGCTCACTATTTCACGCGTGAAATGTTGAATCCCTTCATTATTCCACGCGAGAAATCCTAACCCACCCCACTATTTCACGCGTGAAATATTGAACACTACATCACTTTGTTGCCTGCATCGTTTAGAATGTTCAATGCACTCGATCATTTTTGCCCGAGAAATGCTATATTTTGTATTCGTTCTCTGAATTTTGTATACGACAGCGAGGCGTTGAAAATTGCGAGCATCTAAACTCTACTTATACCAAAAGTCTTCGAATGTAGCAGTTTATATGTTAAACTCAAGCCCAGCGCCACTTAAAATCAATGGCAACATGTGCCCCAAAACATAATGACCCTCGTGGGAGACATGCAGTTGTACCATGCCCCGTTGAAATTATATTGTCCCCAGTAATAATCAATCCTTTATTAAAATATCGCCTACCAAAAAAATATGTTCGAGGACTTCTGAAAAGCTGCGTATAGCAATAACGCAAAAAATCGAGTAAAATGTTAAAGATGGCAATTCACTTTTAGATGAGGACTGTTGCAAGGCACTTGTAGCGTTGGTAGCAGCGATCCTGGAGTTTTCGCTGTTACGCTCTGCAATAATTGGAATAAAAAGTTGAACTTCTGAAATAAACTAAAAATCAACCATAATTTAATGATAATGTTTTCACAGGAGAATAAAATGAGCGCATTTATCCCAGATAAATTCCTCTCAGGAAGAAATGATAAACACTCGAAAACACATACCAATTTGCGTTTTAGTGAAATTGGGACGGCATATACGTTCGTAGTTTGGCGAAGGTGTCTGCGACACCTTTACGGAGACTATCACGTGCAATAAGACAGATTAAAATCCTAAAAATTAGTTTTAGAATTTCCCCTAGCCGTTGAGGACGCAGTCGCTACGTTCCATTGGACGTTGTTGCTACGGGTGACTTGAACCTGGACACGTATTTTACGAGATCTATATGCGAATCGGACAATGCCCCGATTTGGCGCTTAGACAAAAAAGCAAAATAAAGCTAACCTAACCTGACCTAACCAACCTAACCTGCCCTAACCTCGCCTAACTAACCTATCCTAACCTTACCGAACCCATTTTCTTTGTTCAGAGCGTTATTCCTGCCTTTTTATGGCTCGGGACTTTTGCAAGGGGTTAGATGGAAAAGTGCCCGATTCGAATAGATTAATCAAATACGCAACCGGGACACAGCAACGTCACCACGCCATGTGACATCACCGTGACATGGCTGTCGAAAATTGCGTCATGCTGGCACTGCAGTCAGACTGCGGCAGCACCATGACGCTGAGGAGGATTCTAGGTATAGATTTTCCGTGACTCCAGTATTGATGCTGGAGTCTCGGTCAGTAAGTGATATATATTATGATCACTGCTCTAAATCAAAAGGATCTCTTACCTTAGCTTTTGAACGTGCCAACCTTGCACAATGCGATAATTCTTTTTTAAACCTTAATTACTGGTGGAATTTAATTCTAGCTTCACACCATCTGGTATCATATTTCAACCCGTGTGAGACATGTTTTGCACCGTTTGATCTGTGATTTTGTTGATGCAGACAGGCTCATTCATAAAAATCAACACGGCTTCTGGAAAGGAAAATCTTGCGAGACCCAATTAACATTTGACACAGTTGATCACGGTCTTTTGCTGGAGAAACTTCATATTTCTCTTCCTCAGCCCATTATTAATGTCCTGGATATCTACTTACCACATAGAAAAGCCAATGTTATAGTAGATAAACTCCCCTCCTCAATACTAGTTGATGTTGATATTGGGGTGCTTGTTGATATTGAGCTTTTTGTACAGCCTGAGTTAAGCCGCAGCTTATCAACGGCATTCCAAATTGGGTTCGCAAAGGGGTCCTTTTTGAATAACCCCGAGACAACCCGCAGCGATTTTTTCACTTTCACCTACAAGCCAAATTGGGCCCACCAATGGGGAGATTTTAGTAGACACCGGAGAAAAGATGCAACGATTTTGTTTCTCACTTTGCACAATCGAACAAAATTGGGACCCGCAATGCGGAGATTTTCGTACACATCCTAGACAAACCGCAGCCCGTTTTCCCATTTTTTTCATCGGCAAACCAAATCCGTTCCCGCATTGTGGAGCATTTTCTGCAACCCCGTGGTCATCCGACGCATTTTTTTACTTTTTACCAAAAGCCAAATTGAGGCTAGCAATGGGGAGCTTTGTATACACCCGATACAAGCCGCAACTATTTTTAACTTTTTACCATTAAATTAAATTGGAGCCACCCATTTTTTTACGAACTCGAGAAAATCCGAAGCGATTTTTTCTATTTTGACCATCAAGCCAAAATGGGTCCCGCAATGGAGATTTTTTTCGTACACCACCGAATGCAACTGAGATTTTTCACTTTTCACAGAAATTACTGTTGAATTTTTATTAACACTCTGTGTAACAAAGGAGCTTTTTATAAGATACAATGGATTCTCTTGTGTCATACATCAGGAAATGTTCTGATGATCATGGGCGATTAATTTCGATTGCACGAGTGAGTGACATCAGTTATGGAAATGCTTGATTCAAACGTAAAAAATTGAAAAGGTACAAAGCGGGACCAGTGTTTAATCCGGATAAGTCGTTTTTAGGATCTAAATACACAATATTGGTTCTGAGTGTACAATGTGCGATAATAAAAATTATTTCTCAAGTTTACAAAATAACAGCTTGCATTGTGAAATGATTGTATGCGTGTTGCTAACCATTTCCTAGTGAAACCGATTCATCCGTTGCTTGATCCCCTGCAGAGAAAACCAGATTTTTTTATATTTTAGTACTAAACGGCAAAATGGCTGAAATATAACGCCATAAATGTTTAAAATCTACCGACAAAAGCCAAAGTATGCCGACCGAATGTGAAAATACTCAATAAAATTCCTACAGTAACATTGACCAATAAATATTGCCTCCTCATTCCTGTCTTACGGAATGAGGGTACCTGTTGCTCTTCAAATAACTCTGTGAATTGCCATCAAGGAATCATTCTTGCAAGTCTGAGCTTGCAGGCTCGCCATTCAGTTGTCAACACCGATTTCATAATATCTTAAAGCAATGAACTGCGGTAGAAGTACATCAGTCTGCCGCTGTATGTCCTCGACATCCAGCTATCTACCTCTGCTCAACAACTGGTACAAGCACCAAGATAATTTCTAACTTTTACCCCCTTTAGCCACTTTCTCGGTTATAGTAACTCAATTATTTCACTAATTAAGAGAGCTGAACTTTGGAGGCTCGTGGTCAGCAACTCCGTGGACACTAGGTATTTGTTGACACGATCTTGTGCTGTGTGGAGCCGAATAATGGTCGATAATAATTCCTGTTTATATATAGAGTTACGTGCGATATAATTTGGATATTTTTGTTTTCGGAAATATTCTTAAAAATAGGTTCCCAAATTTGTTAAAGGTGAGACGCAGAAATCGAGGCTGCTCTCCTTTTATGCACGACGTGGTGTCATTTTGACACACAGGAGTCGGCATTCACTCTGAACTTCAAAATTCATCAACTCCATGGAAAATGATTGAGGTGCCTTATCGTTAAGGCTACAATATGGACACCCAACGTGTTCAATTTAGTTTTGCCAAATACCTTGTCGGTTTACTGATTATGCCAACAAGGTGATCGGCGAAATCAGCAGCAGGATTTTTCATTTTCGTTAATTATTTGTATTGTTTATTTATTGCAACAAAAAGCGATGAGGCATTCTTATTATCTGGTGATTTTTTGTTCCAGATTAGTACATTTTAGATCAGTAGACTTTTTCACTATGCTAAAATTTATAATGGCGACGAAATATCCTGCAGAATTTGGTTGCGCGGATATGACAAGTTGCGCGGATATTGCTAAGATTTCGACCTAGTGACTTTTCATAAGGGGATCGTTTTGTAAGTTTCTTTCTCAAGTGCATATCCGGCTTTCAACATCTGCCATTGCCATTTAATTTTAACTTTAATCTCTTACAATGACAATACACACTGAGACAATGTTACTCATTTTTCTGCCCCAACAGCACTGAAGCGATTACAGACACCGAAAGTATGTAAGCATTAGCGGTTGCATTTACCTTGTGATGTGAGACTGTTTATGTTTGAGTTCTTCCATCGTAGTTGAGGCACTGCAACGAGGACAGACACTGATTAAAAATTTGATCTACATTTGAATATGAGCAATCGAAGAAGGATTGCCTCTTGCATTCGGACTGCCAATAACAGAGTCTATTATTCTTTTTTTCTGGTGATGAAACTGCTGTTGCGATGGACGCAAGAATCATGAATCAAAACAGTAAAGGCCAGCATCATTGAAAAAATATGTTCCCATTGCATAATTAACCCAATGTCCTAATATTTCAGGGTTAAGCATATACTTGCCAAATCATTACCTTACCAATCCATTATCCCACCAATAACCAAATCTGTATTGGGTTGCATGTGAGACAATTGTGAGACAATGCATGTGAGACACTGGAAAATAGCCCTCCATAGGCAGGGGTTATGAAATGTCCAGTCGACTGATAGAATGCCGTCAAAAAGCTATGCATGTCTATGGAACCTCACTCAACTTAAAACCGAGAGATCTACACAGGTTATTCGCAACGGCCAAGGTAGCGATCATCGGCGATGTCCTTACAATAGTTTATCAAGATCGTATTAAATTAATATGGGCTGATAGAAAAGAACAGCCAGGTGATTATTTCTCACGTGCACTGGCCCACCGAGCGTATTTTTATGGCTTGTTGCATATTGTAAAACTGTCACATGTGCAGTGAACGGTTTGGGAAACCGAAAGTGGCAAATTCAGGCTTGAGAGGCAGGGTCTTCCTGGGTTATAAATTCTTATTGACCTTAGATCATCAATTCCGGAGAGGAAACCCTGTCATCAGTGCAAGAATACTGCTCCGATCAGTGATCTTTGCTAAATGCTTGAGGGACAGGAAAATGGCAACACCTGGAAGTCACTTCAAGTCAACATGACAGCCACAACAACAAAAGCATTGAAGGAGCGCTGCACAGGGACGAAGTCAGTGCCCGTTGAAATTCCCCAACTTTGGTGCCCGACTCGGCAATGATCCGCTTCAACTTCGTTATCTTTGACTCCACAAGGCAGGATAGTAGCTCTGTTGAATAGGGTGCTGCTAAAATTTGCTGCTACCCAAATCAATTGCGTAATGATGCCACGATAAGATAACTGTCCGGTGGTGCCATGATACTGGATTAAAATACGCCATTAGCGAAGTCTAGTACGAATACAACGAGCAACATGTTGTGGTCTGCATTTTTATTTGTCTCATTTTCTTTAATCTTTCATTTTTTTAATTTTATTTCCTTTCCACAGAAGCATTTCGTGATCATTAACATTTCATAAAAAAGTTATGACATGAAGCTCATAATTATGCTTCGTTGGGAAAGATCTTAAAATAAGCCACAAGTGAAATCAACGAGAAAGACGCCTTAAAAGCCTGGTGCTACGTAGAGTCTGCAACGGAAAAGTAGAATCGACTAAGGTGAGGAACGTAATAGGGAGGTTGGAGTGTTTGGTACACATCAGCGAGAAGCTGCACTAATTTCTTTCCTTTTCACTAACAATCCAATTTTGGGTTCCGCAATTGTACGTTTTTTGCCAACTGAAACCGCACAGCGATTTTTTTTTTTCATTTTCACCAGCAAACCAATTGGAGCACGCAATGGGTAGCTTTTAGTACAACTCCGTTTGAATCCGCAGCAATTGTTCACTTTTCATCAATAACCCACATTGGGGCCCGAATAGAGAGCTTTTTTTCACCCTGAGACAAGCCTCGGCTTACCACCGGCACGCCAAAAGTCCCCATTGCGGCGATCCCACGCAATGGGGACCTTTTTGAATAACCCCGAGACAACCCACAGCGATTTTGTTTTTCACTTTTGACCTACAAACCAAATGGGGTCTACTAATGGGGAGATATAAGTAGACACCGGAGAAAAGATGCAACGATTTTGTTTATCACTTTTCACAATCAAACCAAATTGGGACCCGCAATGGGGAGATTTCAGTACACACCCGAGACAAACCGCAGCCATTTTTTTTTCATTTTCCACCAGCAAACCAAATTGGTTCCGGCGTTGCGGAGCATTTTCTGCTACCCCGTGGTAATCTGACTCGTTTTTTACTTTTCACCAAAAGCCAATTTGAGGCCAGCAATGGGGAGCTTCGTATACACCCGATAAAAGCCGCACCTATTTTTTAACTTTTCACCATGAAATTAAATTGGGGCCTGCAAGTTTTTTACGCACTAAATTAAACCGAGGCGGTTGTTTTATCTCTTGACCAGCAAACCAAAATTGGGTCCCGCAATGGAGAGTTTTTGCACACCACCGAATGCCGCAGAGATTTTTCACTTTTAACAGAAATTACTGCTAAATTTTTATTTAGGCCGCTCTGTGCAACAACGGAGCTCGATTTTAGATGTAAATGGGTTCAATTATGTGACACGACTGCCAGTGTTCTGATGGTCATGGGCGACTAATTCCGATTGCACGAGTGAGAGACATCAATTATGGAAATGCTTGAATTCAAGCGTAAAAATAGAATACAAAGCGGGACTACTGTTCAATTCAGGTGTCGTTTTTAGGATCTAAAAACACAATATTGGTTCTGCGTGTATAACGAGTGACAATAAAAATTATTTCTCAAGTTTACAAAATAACATTTTGCATTGTGAAATGATTTTATACGATTGCTAACCATCTCCTAGTGAAACCGATTCATTCGTTGCTTGATCCTCTGCACACAAAACCAGATTTTTTATATTTTAGTTATAAAACGGCAAAATGATTGAAATCTAACGCCATAAATGTTTGAAATCGACCGCCAAAAGCGAAAGTATGCCGACCGAATGTGAAAATACTCAATAAAATCAAAACTTAAACATTTTCGACTTCTACTTGGTTGGGTCCAGCGCTGGTTGGGTCCTATTGATTCTGTTTCTACTCTTTGCACCGGTCATGGATGTTGAGAATGCTGCTGCAATACGCTTTTAACAGGTAGTGGTTCAACTTGACGGCGGAAGCATTGCTGCAGATGAGGCCGAATTTCTGCTGGAATTTAGTTCATGCGATCCTTTGAGAGATGGCACTCGTTTCGGTTCTTGGGCCAGCTCGGAACAATGCGTGTGTGCCGGAACGCTGTGCACTGGCAACGGAAAATTAAATTTCTCATGAACCCAGTGGCGGATTTTGATATTTCTTCTTGTGGGAGAAAGCTGAAAGATAGGCGATTCCTCATGTGCATAACACTCTCAAACTTTTCGTGAATAAAACTTCAAAATCACGCCGGTAATGAAAGTGTTGGAAGAAAAGAAGCGATAAAATTTTGGGTCCCCCACATACATTTTCAACAATTGCGCGAATTTTTCCGTTGTAACATGGTTACGGTCTGCGGAAGAGTTTTAGATAAAGTTTTCAGCTATCCAAAAACACCAAAATCATTGCATTTGGACGTCATTTGCTGCTTTTATGAAAGGATGAACACGATCCAGTGCCATTCTGTTCTTCGATATTCGAACACGCGCCATTGTGACAAAGTCGCACATGCATGCATGGTTCTGTGATTATCCGCAAGATGGCAGTCTTGGCGTTTCTTGGGCAATTCGAAACTGAGCTGACGCCGAGTGATGGAGTTGAATCACTACCTGATAAAAGCGCTTTGGCTGCTGTTTGAAATTGTTTGGTTCAAATTGGTTCAATTGGTTCAAATTGTTTTGCTGATTTTTATTGGGCAAAATTATTTATTGGGTTTTATTTCCGACAGGGAGGTTATGAAAGTGGTGAGCTTCTTTTGAAACTGTGTTTTACGTACCTTCTGGGTTCTGGTGAGTGCACAGAATGTCTGCAAGGCTGAATGTCATGGGTAGAATTTTGCTTGGCATTTCGTTGGTTTAACCCTCATATTTTGCGGGACACATACTCGTAGAAGTCGGATGGGTTTTGACTGCTGCCCGACTATTCAGGATAATGGATACACGAACAACGTTTTCACCAAAGGCAGTCGTGGGACGGTATACGTCGAAAGGGCGGTAGGGGCGAGAACCACCTGCCCAGAGTTCCCTCAAGGGTTAAAATGGGGGGATAATTTTACACCCACACGAAAATCCACAGAGATATTTTGCTTTTTCACCAGCAAACAAAATTGGGGCTATTTCTGTCCCTGTAATAACAAAGAGAACTTTTTGCATGCACGCTTGAGAAAAACCTCAACAGTTTTTTTTTTCTTTTCGCTATTAGACCAAATTGTGGAAGGAATGGAGAGCTTCTTTCGCCCCCGGTTGCCATATTTTCCCTTTTCAACAGAAAGCTAAAGTGGACCACTCAATGGGGAGGTTTTCTACAAACCCGGCACAAGTAGCAGTGATGTTTTTCGCTTTCACCAGCACACCAAATTGAGCCAGCATTGGCGACCTTTTTGTGTACACCGAGACAAAACGCAGCGATTTTTTTCACCTTCAAATGGACCTTGGACATGGTGCTGTTTTGAAATATCCTTTTGCCTGAAATTATTTTTGCTGATTTTATTTAGGCGAAATGATTTTTTGGGTTTTATTTACGACACGGAAGTCATGATGTTAATGTGCTTAATTTGAAATTTTTCTTGTTTATTTCAAATCACCGCGTTTTCTTTAGTCATCAGCACACCTTTCATGGTATTCACAAAAATCTCAATTCACACATCAATTGTGACCCAGTTATCCGTGACTGCTGTTTGTGCTGACTCTGTGCTGTCCCAACCTTTAGTACATCAATATGGCACAGGCTTCTATCATTATTCTAAATAGAGTTTCTGGCCAAATTTGATTGGACCTGAAAGTTTTTGGCTAGATTTTCTGTTTTTCTCCATAGGAGTTTGAAATTATTAATTCTTCGGATTTCAAACTATACGAATTGCTCCATAAACCCAGATATTTATGTCTCTCACCGTGGGGAGTTCAAATCAGGATTAAAATTTGCTCCGGCAGCAAATGTTTGCCGCTTCCTCACCATTTTCAAAAGCGGCTGGGCAGGGTCAAACATTTGCTACCGGTCAACAATTTTAATCCTGACTTGAACTCCCCACGATCAGCAACATAAGTTGTCATGAAAGGGAAACATATTTGGTCATGCGCTCGTCACTTTAAATTGTCTGCCCCATTTCTCGTGCCTTTTTTTCCCGATCATTGAAATTTCTTATCGTCTTTTTTTTATTTTTTTTGTGAAAAAGTGATGTTGTTATATTTTTGTGTATTGTTATATGTTATTGTACGTGTGTCGGTCATGAGTTTTGCAAGTTGGTTGGTGTTCACCCGATTTCAGTGATTTTTTGGTCACATGTGACGACAACCCTTTTTGACTGATGTTCCAAAGGGAATCTGAATCAGCCTCTGTGACACTTAGTTACAGGCATTTAAAAAAGTTCCGGTTTTTCTGTGCCGAAAAAGCATGCTTGTTCTGAAACAGGGTCGACAATTTCAATTGTTCATTCAGATGTCTCCCCAAGAATACGCCACCAAAATTCAGGCCACTTTAATAGTTGTTCATATGGGTCTGCGACCTCTGTCTGCAGCCACCTGTTGGTGGTTTGAACAATCCCAAAGTGGCCACGAACGGAACAAACTATCGATGGTGGAAAAAATCGTTCCACATAGTGAGAGCGCACCTGCTAGCGATTTTGCCTCCAACAACCGCCTATTCTGTGGCACAGTTTCAGCAATCCACCCTGTTTACAGAAGACTCCAGAAACTTTGGATCAAATGATGTCTCAGGCAAACTGTCAAAACACCATTGAGCATAGAGATAAATAATCAAGTTAGTGCGCAAAGAAAACGTGAAATTATGCAACTTTGGGTATTCAAAATTATCAGCAGAGAATAAACAAAATGTGATGGAGCTCAATTTTGCTGATGGACAAACTCTTGAAAGGAATTGACACATTTTGAATGAATGAAGATGAGCATCACCAAACGGTTTTTATTAATCAATTCCTTTCAAGTATGTTCGATATGGATTTCGATACTAGTTTGGCTGGAGATAGTTGGTATCCCTCATAAAATCATGCAATTACGAATACAAGACTGGATCAAATTGGGACACACATGACGGGCGTCTAATAAAACCCCACCATAATGAGTCCATGTGGATCTCACATTCCGAGTACCATAGTCGTGGACGGAGTCCATCTTCACATTTATCCTCGTTCGGAGTTTTTATAAAGCCAAATTCGGGTGAAGCACACATTTTTTGTACCCTGTAGCAAATCTTTCACCATTTTCTGTAAATTCTTTTAAATCGGAAAATCTCAAGCTCACCCTGATTCTCCTCTGTTACCTTTCGTTTTCCTCCCATTGTCGCCTCCTGTCATGTGGCCTGGTATTTGCACTCTTTCACGCTACATGTCTCATATCATTCGTTGCCTTCTCCACTCATCTTGCATTGGAACTTTGTTTGATTTTCAATTGCCCTCATTTTCAATTTTCCTTCTTTTCCTCTTACCTGCTCATTTTCATAATACCTGCACATGTTTATGCGTTTGTTGACCTGCAGGCATGCCTTGACCCTGGATGCATATCTCTCTAACCCAACCATGCCAGTTGAACAACATAACCCTTCTTCCTCAGCTGTGGATAATTCCGGTTTTGGAATTACAATTGCTGATAGCTCAACACGCAGCAGCCACTCTTTGGGAATATTACCTCTACCTGCTCTGTCCTCCTCATTGTCGGTTGCCATGCCGCTTTGATCGTCAGGCAGGGATGTCAGGTCCACATAGACACGCGATCTCACGGACACGCTGCAAAACATGAGATCTTCTTCAAACAGGCAACACGTTATCTAATCAACAACTTTTGAAAGCAACAAAGAAGCTTCTTTTCAAATTTTAAATGTAAATTGCCAATCTCTGGCTTCTGTGTTCAAAAGGACATACTTATGGACCTTATCCATTCTGTTCATGAAACTTTGATCCTTGTACCTGAAAGTTGGTTAAATTCAGGCGTGGCCAACTCTGAGCTTCTCCCTGCTGGGTTCAATGTCTATCGGACGTCCGTATATTCTTGGTTGTGGTACAACATATCACCGGCTGCTGACATTGCTTCTTTTGTTGATTTTCGCCTTTGTGTTTTAAATGTCATAAATTATGATCACACTAACGATGGCTCAGGGATGAATCGGGTCATTCTTGCTGGAGATTCCGACCTACCTGGCATTAATTGGTCAAATCCATCGAGTGTAGGTACCTCCGCACGTGAAACTGAATTTTTAATTTGATCGATGAAGGGGGTTTACTACAGCTCGTTTTAGAACCAACTAGATACTCTCGCGACGGCACTTCCAGTTTTCTGGATCTGGTTTTTGAGAACTTTGACCCTGTCGCCAGTAATGTCTCCATTGTTCCTGGCCTGGCTGATTACATGGCGGTGTCAGTGTCATTGTCAATTGAATCGACAAACACCAGCTCTGGAATTTTTAAAAGAACTAGCCTTTCACCCTGCCTTTATCTTGCTGACTGGGATGCATTCCGATTTCATCTTAATTGCGTCATTCCTGCTTTTAATGAGTTGTCACGTTATTCAGATTGTGATGATCTTTGGAGCCTACTTCAACAGGTTTTCAATGATCTACTCAACAACGTGCCCTCACGTAGGAAGATTTTAGACGTCATAGGTACCCTTGGGTGAACGCTAAATTAAAATCATTTATAAGAGTAAAGCGCCGCAAATTTAAGACTGCTTGTTCTCATCCAACAACTGAAAATTGGGACAACTACAATTTAGCCCGTCTTCATGCTAAATCTCTGAATAATCGGCTGTTCGCAAACTTTATAGAACGATGCATGATGACCCCTTTCGCACAGCGCTTCTGGGCTTTCCTCCGGCAAAAAAGAGGGGTTCTTCCATTCCTGTTCTTGTTGACTCTGAGGGCCGTCACATCACCAGAGCACCTGACAAGGCTGATTTATTGGTCACTTCCTTTCAACCTAACTTCAGAAAACACCCACAATTTTCTGCAGTTTAAATCGGGACATAATGGCTCCACATACTGAATCAAATATCTCAACAGAAAATGTTATTGATTTCTCTTGCTTTCTCCCTCAGCTTATCTCATTTTATTTTAGCAGTCATGAAATTTCGCGTGTTCTAACATCTTTATGCAACAAAAAAGGCCCTGGTTCAGACACAATACCCGTTCTTCTTGTCAAAAATGTGAATTTCGAATTGTGCATTTTTTTCGAAATCCTTTTCCTGAAAATATTTAACTCTGGCCAGTTTCCATCACATTTGAAAGAAATTAACGTTTGTCCAATTCCGAAAAAGGGTTCTCCCACTGACCCCAATAACTATAGGCCTATTTCTATTATATCTGTGGCTCCGAAAGTTTATGAAAAGATCCTGCACAATCTTATGTGAGTATGTAGAAGTCAATGGGATCATCAACCTCCGGCAGCGTGGATTTCGCAAATGAAAATCATGTGAAACTCAACTTATTGAACTTGTCTTTGATATCGCTAACTACAGGGCCGAGGAAGACAGGGTTAGACACATTGACAATAGAATTGAATTGAAAATTTTGACCTTTTTTCTACCTGCGTTTGGTGGCTTTGCCGACGTCATCATCGAAGCACGGAGATTGGGGGTTCGTCGATTCGTGATATTCGACACTCGTTTTGCCGACGCTGGATGCTTTTATTATTGAGAAAGTCTTGACTGTTGTTAAAAACGTCTTCCAAATGCATTGCAAAAAATTGATTTCCGCAAGCATGTCCATCATTGACTATTCGAGGGATCGAAACTTTGACCAAATTGGTTGGTTGTGAGAAATTGGCAGCTCAGCGATTGTGTGTGTCCCTTCCGAAATGCCTTTGGCGGATTCTTTGGATTAAAAGATTAGCAGGAGACACCAAAAGGAAACTGGAATGACATAATGCTGTGTAGCTGTTCTTCAAGCCTCGTTAAGGCCTTTATGTGCAAGAACAAGGTGACATAACTGATCTGGTTCGCACCCTGTGTCGCCATGAACCGAATTAAGAGGTCACTTCTCTGAGGCTATCGTTAGAGAACCTCAGGTGGGCAAGCCTCTGAGATGAGATTTCATTAGAAAGCCTGGCGAAGTCTTTCTCGTGAAGAAAGCAAAAGTTGAGAAACTTTATTTGCCGGCCACACCTTCAGGCGCTTTTTCAAGGCCACATGATGATGAGAGATAAGGCCTGCCCACTTAGCAAGGTCCGTCCAATCCGTCCCTGACAACAACATGCGAATGTTGCCTTAGTCGTCATGATGAACCACGCGAATGAGAGAACAAAAAACGGCAAATCATCAATGATGCGCAATCGCTTCCAACGCGATTGAGGCCTGTCACAATTTTTCCGCACCCAACCGGCCACAAGTAAAATAATTTCAGTGTTCGGAGTTTGACAAACAAAGGTCAGGAAGGTCTAAAAGAGAAAAGGGCAGCGAATGAAAATTATGGGCACCAGTCGGAGGGTCCGGAGCAGAGCCTCAGCGGGGTTCTAAAGGGCAGAACCCCTGGCAGAAGGCTGGGGTCTGGAGCAGAGCCCTTGGCAGAGGGCTGGTGGCCCCCAGAAGTTGAGGAATTTTTTAAATTTTAGGGTTCAATTTGTCCATTTTGAGGGCAAAATTCGTGTTACAGAGCCAAATTTCAGTTCGATTTGTGGGAGAATCGCAAAAGCCACTACCACAACGAGAAGGGCAAAAGGAAACCCGAAATAGAACTGCTGGGGAACGTTTTCTCTTCAAGGAATGCTTTCTCTTCAGGCATATGGGAACTGCGTTCCCAGACGCCTGGGGCGGGCGTGAACACCCGTTCTCATAGTTCCCACGCACTTCGAGCACGGAATAATCAGCACACTCAACAGATGCCAACACAACCCACGAAATTGCGGGCCTCAAAAGCCAATAAGTTCTCCCATTTCGGTCAACCTGGTTAAGAAAATAAGGATCTGAATAAATAGGATTTTTTGATGAAAAAGTTACCAGATTGAGGAACATGCAGTGAGAAAAAAAGTCAACAAAATTACATTGTTTTTTTTCTTCTTGATTTTGAAATCCATGATTGAAAAAGTTGTGCAAGAAGACAACGAAATGACAAGACTGAAACGCCATGAAAACCTCCATTTCACTTGCGAGAACAAATGGTTGACACGGATAAAATTCCAAACAAAATAAAATTCCAAAGTCGAAATCATGGTCATCTTTTTCATCAAGGAAGAAACTTCTTTTCAAATCGTTTCAGATCAGATGCGATACCTGGCCATTTTCCGCACAAACACAATGCTGAGCGATGGCAAAATCGCGAACCCCGTTTGTCCGTGCTTCGACGCTGACGTCACGCCATGTACCTGCTTTGCTCGAGATTTTTCCCACGCAGTTCGTCTAACCCTGCCTTCCTCGCCCCTGGCTAACTATTTTGAAAGGAAAACGGTTTCACATGCCGTATTTATTGACCTGGCCAAAGCGTTTGACAGTGTAGATCATGCACTTCTCCTCATCAAATTTAAAAGGCTGTCTTTTCCAGTGTCTGTTCTCAGGCCTATTGAATCATACCTGGCACACCGAAAGGCCAACGTTATGGTAGATCATGCCCCTTCAAAGGCCCGCATGTACACTTTGAATCTGGAGTACCTCAGGGTAGCGCATTGGGTCCTCTGCTTTTTACCTTGTATATTAACGATCTATTCGAGTTAATTGACTGTGACATTCGATTATATATGCTGATGATATTGTTGTTTACAAGGCGATCTTCTCAGAAAATGATATTCATGAACTTCAGGCTAATTTGAACAAGATCCATCAATGGTGCAATGAATGGCACATGAATATGAATGTATCTAAATGCGCATTTTCAAATTCCATCCTTGGTTCCAAGTCCAGGCTTTTCCTCACATTCAATACCAAATAAACACAGAGATCGGCCCGCAGAGTCTTCGGTGAAATATCTTGGAGGAAAATTGCATGAAACCTTGGACTGGAGTGATCATATAAACATGGCGGTGGGTAAGGCACGGTCTTCATTGGGGTTTCTCAAACGTAATCTCTCACACGCAGACAGTTCAACTAAACTCCTCGCCTATAAAGCCACAGTCCTTCCGCTACTTGAATATGCTTCAGTTCTATGGGACCCAATGGTGTCCCATGCTGATGCTCTGGAACGTATTCATCGCTGTGCCGCAAGGTTCATAGTCAACAACTATCAGAGAACAGCCAGTGTCTCTCAAATGCTGATTGATCTGGGCCTTGACCAATTTCACCAACGTAGGAAGGACAAAAGACTGGCCATGCTAACCAAAAGTTTCCAACGAAAAGTGCTTATTGAGATATCGCCTCCATTTACTCCTAAATTTCTTGGAAGGCGTGCGCTTCATAACTTTCAATTCCAGATTCCGTTGATCAAGGCGCGTGCATTTCAATATTCTTTTTTCCACGAACACTTATCGACTGGAACAATCTTCCCAGAGACTCACCCCTGCTTAACATATTTGCACAAAAATAAAAGTAAAATTATAAAAATAAATTGTAAAAATTGACTTCCACTTAACCAGAGAAGCAATTCCCAGACCTATCATCGTGTCACATACTCTTAGATATCTTAATAGTTGGTTTGTTCTCTTCCGTTTTCTTAACTGTAATCGTTTTCGTCCTCTTGCTGCCTCTTGTCGTTTATGAGTATTTTTATGTTATGAGCGTATATGTTGTATTATGATCTCTTCATGAACGTATTTGCTGGAATTCATGTTTCTTTCTAAATAACTTGTTTGACATATTTGCGAAAATATTAAGCAAATAAAATAAAATTAAAATTGAAATTGAAATTGAAATTAAAGTGAATAAAATCGGAATCCCTACAGGGGGAGAAGGTAATTCTTGGCACCTTCCTCAAGGCACATTAGAGCATGCACCGCACCACTTTTGACCTTTTCCGAAAATTCGAAAGAGTGTGGCAGGGATGCAATTTCTTTGGGTCACACACAACTCAATACCAGCCAATTCAGATGACAAGAGTAACTCCTTTCGTACGACCATAGTTTTCCATATACACGCACAAGATGACTGAAAATTTGCGAGAATGTTCCGAATGAACGCATCTCTTGATTTTTGGAAGTACACTCAATGTAAATCGTTCCTTTTCAATTTTTGGGGCCAACTTGCAAAACTCATTTGCCGTCCTTCGAAAGATAGTGGTGAAACCCCCACAAAATACAGTTATTCAATCAATTTGCATTTGTGCGCCTTTGTTTCGATTTATTTGCAAACATGTGCTAGCCGAGCCCCGGCCTAACTTCTCACTCAGAAAAAGGAGAAGTACCACAGCAAAAAAACCAGTACAAGAAAACCATATAATATCCCCCTATATGTGCTTGTGCTATTGCATGCGCTCCGCAATTCACTTCAGAATCGGCCAACGAAGGCATCCATCCTGTTTGTTTTGTTCCATAGGCATGGGCATGGAGGCGCATTTATTCTTAAAAAATTTAAAATATTCTGCTCTCTCAGAAATTCTAAAGAACGGAAGCGGACCTCTTTGCACGGAGGTATACTGTACTTTATTTTCAAATTTTCTCAAAAATTCTGCAGTGCGGAAGCGGAACTCTTGTCGTCGCTAACTTCCTTCTTAAGGAGCCGGTTGAAAACGGGATGAATCGTGTATGTGTCGTTTCGAAAGTTTTCCAGAAGTGGTAAGTTTTTTAGTTTTCACAAATTTAGAAGCTGCCAGCGAGTTTTCAGGAAATCTTCGCCCATTTTTGCCATCGTTGAAATGTCCACAATGGGGACAAAAGTTCGTACGCAACGTATAAAACATGTCCTAACCATAAAAATATCACTCGAGTTCCACTGAGCTGTACCGTTTCTGCAGGGTGTACAGTAGGAAAATCGTTAACGTTCGTAAAGCAGCAGTGATACCTGCAACCCGGAATTGCTGCAAATGATGCAGACTGGCGGCAATGCTGCTTGCATGGTTGTCGGGTGGAGCTTCTTCGTCCAGCTGATCGACAGGACTCCGTGCCGCTTCTGGCATGGCCAGACTCCTCAGATTTTTTCACTCTCAGCAGTGCCAGAATTTGCGTCTGCGCTGACTTACGCGGAAAAGACTGAATCTGTGGGAAGGGAGATACTGCGGTTTCACATGAATGAAATTCCGCACCTGCTTTGTGAACGCAAGCCTGTCCAACTGCATTGAAAAAAAGCTCCGTCGTCACAACGACTGGTGGAGTGGTGTGAATCGCTCCCATCAGTCAGCTTGCTCAGGCCGCAAAACGAAAAACGAAAAAGCAATGCTCGGATATTGCTGCAGTCAGGTGAGGAGATGGAACCTGACTGCGACATCAGCTGAGGCCACGA